>JANHFL010001270.1:4891-18523 GCA_032468155.1 Oxyrhabdium leporinum
TCACCCAGCGGCTTCATATAGATGTTGAACAGGAGAGGAGATAAGACCGACCCCTGTGGGACCCCGCATGTCAGGGGCCTTGGGGTCGATCTCTCCCCCCCCGTTAAAAGTTTGAATACCCTGTTTATTTCTTACTGTATGTGTAACTACTGGATGTATAATCTGAAAGTTAAGCAGCATTTATGCCTCAACTATAAAATGAAATTGTGATTGCCAGAATCTATAGATCAGTACTTATGCAGGTCAAATGAACGGTGCCTCTACTTGTTTCATCTGTTGAGTCGATGGCTGAATTGATAGCATTTAAGAGGGACTTTCAAGCTGACAGGCTGGGTGGTTGTTTGGCTGGCACTCTCTCTATTCCACTCTGAATTAGCCAACTTAAACCATAGGAACAAAAGTACACAGTTCACTGAAAAACTAGGTCAAAATATTTGAAAAAAGAAGAAAAATGGCTTTATAGTTACTCTTTTAAAGGAGATGGCAAATTTACAATATTGTCATATTAGATTACCAGATCAGGGCTGAAAATCTCAGGGCAGCAGTGAGTCGCAAGAAAGAGACAGACAAAACACAAACATTTTGCTGTGATATTGTCTGAATTTTTGTAGTCCAGATCAGCTTGCTTAATTTATATGCAAACTTATTCAGAACAAATAGTGTGCTTGGAAGGATGATTCTCAGTAGCGTTTAGGACAGGTTGTCCAGATTTTTAAGAATCATAATAAAGGCATATGCAATATTGCAGGCTAATTCTGTCCACTGCCAGAAGTTTGATCCTGACCGGCTCAAGGTTGTCTCAGCCTTCCATCCTTCTGAGGTCAGTAAAATAAGGGCCCAGATTGTTGGGGGCAATAGGCTGACTCTGTAAACCGCTTAGAGCGAGCTGTAAAGCACTGTGAAACATTATACAAGTCTGAGTACTATTGCTATTTTTTTGGCCAGCCTCACTCATAGGATTGAAGAGCTTTTTCCCATTAGACTTCAAAGTACCTTTCAGTAGTGTATTTGGGCCACTGATGTTTAAATCCATCGAAGTCTGGTTCCCAGCTTCATTGCACACGGAGTCTTTCCAGACAGGTACGTATCAGTGGTGGAATCTATTTTTTTTTTACCATCAGTTCTATGGGTGTGGCTTGGTGGGCATGGCTTGGTGTGTGTGGGGTCATGTGACTGAGTGGGCGTGGCCAACTTGACATCACTCATGACAAGGTTAGGCAGCATCTTGCTGTGAGTGACATCAAGTGGACCACGCACACTCGGTCACATGACCAATGCTGCAGAGACAGGGCTATTTCCTATGCAAGCCTGGGTTCCCCGCATGAGCCCTGGAAGTCCAGTACTGCTTCCCTGCCTAGTCAACCCGCACTCCCCTCTCGCTCCAGGCACTGATTTCCCCACTGCTTGTGCGGGGGGGGGGAATCTTAAAGGGACAGGCTGTGGCAGCTCTCTTCCAAGCAGTTTCACTGCGAAGGGAGGCTTAAAAATAAGATCCCCCCTCCACCAGCTTGGCGGAGGGGGATATTACTTTTCTGACTCCCTTTGCAACGAAGCTACTCAGAAGGCAGCTGCCACAGTCTGTCCCTTTAAAATCCCCCCTCCCCCCATCAGGCTTCATTGTGTGATCTCCCCTCCCCCCCAGCTTCAGCGTGTGGAGTGACAGGGACCAGGAGAATTGAGCCCTTTTCCTCTGGCAACAGCGGTTGTGGCCCTGCTTGGCTGTCTTTGCATGGGGCTGGACGGCGGGCAGCTTAGACATACCTTAAAAGAACAGGCTGCGGCGGCTGCCTTCTGAGCAGCTTCGCTCTGAAGGGAGGCAGAAAAGTTCGGCCAAGTTGTCTCCTCATTCTTGGCCTCAAGTGTACAGAGCAAACACGCACACACCTCATGTCCCTGGGACCCTCTGCAAGGAGACAACGAGTGGGTAGTCCCTCCAGCGCCATGAAAGCAGCAGCAAAAGCAGCCGGAGGCAGACAAGCTCCGGGGATTGGGGGGGGGGGGCAGTTAGCTAGGCCATGTGGGGATGCAGCACTGGGTGGGAAGGGAAGCAAGTGGCAGCAGCGGCTTACTTAGGCAGGCAGGCAGGCAGGCGGGCAGATAAGGAGCAGTTGGGCCGAAGGCACATCCTCATGGGAAGGCAGGCAGTGAAACTGTGTGGTGACTAATTGCTTGTGTTAAACTTATATAGACTGCTAAGCCTATGAGGGGGAGGCGAGATGAGGAGTGATTGGGTGGGTGGGTGCGAGTGGTGAGTGGGTGAGCGGACAGGCAGGGCAGGGTGAGCAGGTGGGCAGGTGGGGGTGAGTGGTGAGCGGGTGGACAGGGGCAGGCGGGGTAAGAGGCGAGCAGGCAGGCTGAGGCGATATTTGCCAGTTCTCCGAACTATTCAAAATTTTGCCTACGAGTATGCCCGAACCAGTCCGAACCGGCTAGATTTCGCCTCTGGTATGTACCAATCTATTACTACCTCTCCCTTGTAGGAGAGGGCTAGAATTTTGCCATATCTTCATTTTGGCCAAGCTGGATATTTTGTATTGCCTTCTCCATCTGAGGGCACCACAAAAATATTTCCCATCATCCCCAGATATGTTCTTGTGTGGATAGCTGCATAAAATTCTTGAGCCAGGTGCTTTTTTTCTACTCTCTCTACAGAGAATACCTGATGGCTTTCATTTTCTCTATTTTGAAGTCATTCCCTGACAGAGAACATGCCTTCTATTAGTCGTTTCTCCTGTTTGATCATTGTTCACTTAGAAGCTCCCCAAAACAATTACAAAAAGAACAATCACTGCTGTAGATTATTCCCTTGACAAGCATCTGTCTGCAGAATTATTTTAAAATAGTACCTGGTGTTTTTTGAAAGAATATATTGGAGAATACAGCCCATCGTGATTGCAACTGATCCTCAAGATAAACCTACATGACAAGCTTATTTGGTTTGTCCCATCTATTCAGACGTTATTCATAATGCAAAGAATATACTGATCAGGTGCATTTGCACCAGGCAAAAGCAATGCAAATTGTACTAGAAAGCCAATGTTTTTAAAAGTAATTTATTTCCAAAATGATTGAAACTCATCTGCTGTCTTTTCTGCTTTGTTGCCTTTTGCTATTTTGTCCATACAACACTTGCTGATTTGGCCAATAACTCTGTTTCATTGATTCTTCAATTCTGCAATAGGCACAAAGAGAGCTCTTTCTCATCTCAAGCAGAAACTTTGTATAGCAGGGGTGGTGACAACAGATACTGTTCATGGATATATGCCCCTATTCCTTTAGGTGACTACTTTAGGTGAGTGGGTACATTCTGCAACTGAGTGCTTGTAATATGTACGCATCCCTTCTTCTCTCTGTTTGATCACATCTACCACAATGGTGTTTTGTTTTCCTTCAGCTTTTCTTGTGTGGTGGGACAAAGAGCAGGTTGTGCAAATATCAGATCCAGATTACACCAACGAATCAGTCAAGAACTTAGAATTGTCAAGAGAAGTAAGATTTAAAAGTACACATTTTCAGACCTAAGGAAAAAGAAAACCAATGTATTTTACTTAATTGCAAAGCTACAAATATTCCTAATCAACAATATCACAAATTACTCCAATGGCATAGTTCCAGTATAAATGTGGAAGTCCTTGTAAAACCTTGATAACCAAGACACAATGTCAAAAGTTAGGCTGTCAACAGCAATTTGCAAAGTATTGTGGATAATACAGAGAGGAAGGGGTCAAGCTATTTTCCAAGGCACCTGTAGGCCAGACAAGGAATAATGGATGGAAACTGAACAAGGAGAAATTTAACCTGGAAATAAGGAGAAATTTTCTGACAATGAGAACAATCAACCAATGGGACAGCTTGCCTTTGGAAGTTGTGGGAGCTTCATCATTTGAGACTTTCAAGAAGAGATTGGACTGCCATTTGTCAGAAATGGTATAGGGCCTCCTGCTTGGGTGGGGGGTTGGACTAGATGACCTGCAAGGTCCCTTCCAACTCTGTTAATCTGTAATCTTGTAATCTGAATCTCTCTTGCTAAGCAAGACAGCTGTTCAGTGAGCTTGGACACATTTTACGAGCTTTCTTGCCATGCTGTTAAGTGAATCATTGTTTAAGTCAGTCAGTCAGTAAGTCAGTAAACGAAGCCAGTTCCCCCAGTGACTTTGCTTGTCAGATGGTTGCAAAAGGGGTATCACGCGACCCCAGGATGCTGCAACTGTCATAAATGCGAGTCAGTTGCTAAGCATCCGACTGTAAATCATGTGACCATTGCGATACTGGAATGGGCCTAAGTGTGAGAAATGGTCATCGGTAGCATTGTAACTTTGAATGGTCACTTTGTGAACTGTCGTAAGTCGAGGACCACTTGTACTGCTTTCCAATTTGATAGCAGTCCTTTACTTACAAAAATCACAGCCAGCCTGGACTGATGTCGTATGTTCGTATCTAAGATTGCGCTGTATGGAAGATCATATATCTTTCAGACAACCTTCCTATGATGGTCACACACAGACAGTTGTCAAAAAGGACCATTCAGCCATTTTATGACCGTTGTTGCGGTGGTCACTAAGTGAATCCTGCTATGATTAAATAAAGATCATCGTTGTTAATTGAAACCCCTGGTTTGCTATGCCCCCAACAGCTGGAACTTCAGAATCGGGGTGTATGTTCAGTTTTTTTCCCCACGGAGGTTATTACTTGGAATGATCACTAAGTGAGTAGACGTAAATTGAGGACTTCCTCTTATAAGACTTATCAAACTGGTTCGATTTCAGCACATCTGGAATCACCTTGGTACAGGGTGGATGGGCGACTCTGCCACTCTTTTTTTCAGCCTGCACGTAATTGTAGCTTGTTTTAACTAGCCATGTTTAAAGCATGAATGTTTGGAGTGAAATTTGTACATTAAGGAACCTAGACTTCCCAAATATAGGTAGTTCTGGACTTACAACAGTCCACTTAGTGACCTTTCAAAGTTACAACAGCACTGGAAAAAGGGACATGACCATTTTTCACACTTAACGGCCCTTACAGCATTTGGATCAGGTGATCCGAATTCAGATGCTTGGCAACTGACTCATATTTATTATAGCTGCAGTGTCCTGGAGTCATGTGATTCCCTTTTGTGACCTCCTGACCAGCAAAGTCCACGGGGAAGCCGGATTCACTTAACAACCATGTGACTTACTTAAGAGCTGCAACGATTCGCTTAACAATGGTGGAAAGTAATGTCATAAAATGGGCGAAAGCTCACTGAACAGCTGTCTTGCTTAGCAATGGAGATTTGAGGCTCAATGGTGAACGTAAGTTGAGGGGTACCCGTACCCTTCTCTTATGAATGTGTTAATCATCGGTAATCTGGCAGGCCTTTGCTCTCAAGTTCTCAATCTGGTCCACAGTGATTGACGTCCAATGTTGGAAGATGGATTGTGTAAAATGTGGTGAAACTCACTTAACAACACTCTTGCTTAGCAACCAAAATTTTGGGTTCAGTTGTAGTCGTAAGTTGAGGACTATCTCTGCCTTCCTCTGCATGGCAGCCTTGTCCTAGTAAACTCCTTCCCTTTTCTGCAAATTTTCTTATCTGTTAGAGGTACCAAAATAACCCAGATGATATAAGGTCTCCTACTGGAGCATGGAGTTGGACTAGATGACCTCCAAGATCCCTTCCAGCTCTGGAATGCTGTGCTGTTTCAAGGCATCTTCTGAAGCCACGTCTAGTGCCAGAGTTTGTGGTTTGGGCAAAGAGGTAGTCATTGTTCGGATGCTGGAAAGTTGTGAGTCTTGGTAAGCGGAGTTGTCGAGGTCAGCTGTCCAGTCTAGTGCTATCTTAAGGTGGGAGGATTCCAGGACCCAGAATGCTGGGCCAACTGAGTTGACCAGCTGCCCTTGAGTTGAAATGATACAAGGTGAAAGGAGGTCAGTCATGTTGGAAAGGCTGGAAAGGGTGGCTTTGGAGTGAAACCTAGGAGCTCTTTGGATTAGGAGGTCTTTTCCTTCCTTCCTTCCTTCCTTCCTTCCTTCCTTCCTTCCTTCCTTCCTTCCCATTCTTTCTTTCTTTCTTGTCTCTCCCCTTTCTTTCTTTCTTTCCTTCCTTCCTTCCTTCCTTCCTTCCTTCCTTCCTTCCTTCTTTCTTTCTTTCTTTCTTTCTTTTTTGCTGGAGTGTTTTAGGCTTGACTTCTTAAGCAAAGATTTACAATATGTAAAGCTATGCTTTGCTTAGAATAATCAATTCTTATTTTAATATACATTTTTCCTTCAGATTTATTTCCCCTTGCCATGGGAAAGATTAAGCAGCTGAAAATAGACACAAAAACAAATGTGGCAAGAAATCTGCTGCTATTGATTTCAGATTAAGAGAAGTTACATGCATCGGTAGGAAAGTCATTTGTTCTATTGTTTTCAGTTTCAGCAAGAAACACCCCACCCCCCCAAATCCATTAACAGCACTACCACCTGTACTCATCCAAATAAAAAAGTTTTCCTAGTTGCTGCAATGGCAATGAAGGAACTTTTACTTTAAAAATTAGGAACATTAATCTGATTCACATATACTGGTAGTTCTCAACTTACAACAGTTCATTTAGAGACCTTACAACGGCACTGATAAAAGTGACTTATGACCATTTTCCACACTTACGACTGTTGTGGCATCCCCATGGTCACATGATTTGGATGCTAGCTAATTGATTCATATTTATTATGGTTGCAGTATCCCAGGGTCATGTAGATCCCCTTTTGTGACCTTCTGACAAGCAAAGTCAGAAGCCAGATTCACTTAACAACCACGGGACTAACTTAGTAACCACAACGATTCACTTAACAACTGTGGCAAGGAATATCGTGAAATGGGGCAAAACTCACTTAACAAATGTCTCACTTAGAGCCATAAATTTGGGGCTCAATTGTGGTCGTAACTTGAGGACTACCTGTAATGCTAGATTAGCAGAAGGAAGGGAGCAAGGAGACAATATGAATACAAAATTGATATACCCTAAGAATACTAAGCCACATGTCAGTGTTATACATTTAAACTGTCGTAAGCACATGTTCTTCCCTCTTTCTCCTCCTCTTTCTCCTCCTAACTTAGAACAGAACCAGTTTAATGTTATTAAGCCTGATGATTGTTTATTTAAACAAACCAAGATAATCAAAATAATACCAATAGCACTTAGATGTATATACCACTTCACAGTGCTTTACAACCCTCTCTAAACAGTTTACAGAGTCAGCATATTGCCCCCAACAATCTGGGCCCTCATTTTACCAACCTCAGAAAGATGGAAGGCTGAGTCAACCTTGAGCCTGGTGAGATTCGATCTGCCAAACTGCTGGCAGCTGGTGATCAGCAGAAGTCGCCTGCACTACTGCATTCTAACCACTGCGCCACCAAGGCTCATAGTTAAATGGATTGTTCTATGAAACATCTTGCTTTTGTTCCACTGCAAGTCAGCCCACTGCTATCTTAGCAGGGGAAGAATGAGTGGCTTTATAAGCAGAAGTTTCCAAGGAAATCCTTTGGAACAGGTTTAGAAATCTAGCCATCCAGAGCCATGGTGGCACAGTGGCTAGAATGCAGTACTGCAGGTTACTTCTGCTGACTGCCAGATGACTGCAATTTGGCAGTTTGAATTTCAGCAGGCTCAAGGTTGATTCAGCCTTCCATCCTTCTGAGGTGGGTAAAATGAGGACCCAAATTGTTGGGGGCAATAGGCTGACACTGTAAACCGCTTAGAGAGGGCTGTAAAGCACTGTGAAGAGGTATATAAGTCTAAGTGCTATTGTTATTGCTAACCCTTGCACAATAAAAAAATAAATCTTCCTTGCTTCACATACCTGTATCTCCTTCATGGTGCTACAAGACAGGCAGTCCTTGAGATTTATAGTCATTCATTTAGTGACCATTTGAAATCACAATGGCATTGGAAAAAGTGACTTATGATTATTTTTTCACACTTATAATGGTTGACAGCATCCCCATGGTCATGGAATCAAAATTCGGACTTTTGGCAATTGAATAAGATAATAACAGAGTTAGACGAGACTTTGGAGGTCTTCTAGTCCAACACCCTGGTCAAGCAAGAATCCCTATACCATTTCAGACAAATGGTTTCCAGTCTGTTCTTAAAAATCTGCCGGGTTGGAGCACCCACAACTTCTGGAGGCAACTTGTTTTACTGATTAATTGTTCTAACTGTCAGGAAATTTATCCTTAGTTCTAGGTTGGCTTGTATTCAATTGGCTTGTATTTATGATGGTTACAGTGTGCCAGAGTCACGCAATCACCTTTTGCGACCTTCTGACAAGCAAAATAAATGGGAAAGCCATATTCACATAACAATCATGTTACTCACTTAACAAACTGCACTGATTCACTTAACAAGAATGGCAAGAAAATGGGGGCAAATCTCACTTAACAACTGTCTTGCTTAGCAATGGAAATTTTGGGCTCAATTTTGGTTGTAAGTTGAGGACTACCTGTATGTCTACACAAACAAGCTTCTATAATCAGAAGTAAGACCAATTTACTACTTTGCTTCTATATCATCCTGGTAAATCAAAACCAATATAGAATGGAAACATGGCTCACCAGAGTTCCAGCATAGAGAATTATCTCTGTGGAAGGTATAAATAAAGGACTTGTGAAGCTGTGAAAGCAGTCCATTAATGTCCTGAAAAAATTTTTAAAAAATCATTTTATTGGATTCATTTTCCTTCTTATCACCGAAGGAGTCTTAAAAGATGTGCAGAAGTACTATTTCTTTCTCCTGGGGGGGCTGCATGGCTCTCCTGCATCAGAGCCACTGGAGGGGGCATCACTTGCAAGAAGGAGGGCTGAGAAGGGTTAGGCTGGGGTGCTGGCTCTCTGCTTCCAGGGAGGGGTTGGGGTTGTTTTTTTTGCAAGGGGGGGGGAGGTTGCATTTTGAAGCTTTTTTGGGGGGGCTTGAATTAGACTTATGAGGTCTAATGAAAAAGGTTTGGGGGAGATTGAAAATTTTTTGGGTTTTATTTTTTGCAATTGGGTTGTTTTTGTTTTTGTCTTGCAATTGTGGTTTTATTTTTTGCAATTGCTTTTTTTATTTTTTTGCAGTTGTGTTTTTGGGCTGGGGGGGGTTAAATTTGCACCACTTCGGTGAAATTACTGCCATTTTTACAACATTTCTTATAATTATTTTTTTTGAATGGAAAGCATTGAAAAGCCATAAAAAGGCAGCTGGCAAAGTGTCCTCCTGCACTGTCTTCTTCCTTGGGAGATGGTTTGTAATGCAAGTCAGGTTTTTTTAGGAAAAGGGCTGCTTATTTTTAACGGGGTTTGAATGAATTTGGAAAGTTTTCCGAGCTTTGGATGTGGGAGCCGCTTTCCTTTCATCCTTCAGCACCTGGGAGGCAGCTGATCTGATGGAGTTAAAAATAAAATTGGGCCACTATTAGGAAAAATGATTGATTTTTCAGAGGGGTTTCTTGAGAACTGTGTATAATAAGCCTTCCAGGGGGGGGAACGTAATCCATTTGTTACAAAACAGCCAACACAAACTATATTTTGTTATGATTAAAAAATTGTGGGTATTGGATGGAATTATTAATCGACCTTGCTGTATCTGTACTCACTGAATATGTTTCAGATGCTTGTAGGGTCTTTCTTATAAGTACTGATTGAATTGCAAAATTGACTTATTAAATTTGAATTCGGTTGGTTGGTAAGGATTTCTCTTTATTTTTTCCCTATCGAAGTAAAGAAAATCAGTCACGGTATCTCTTTGAAAAGAGATCTAAATTTGTGGCTTTAAATCTTTTTTTTTTTAAATAATAACACCTGGATCTGCACCGAGCTCTTTTATAAGTTTACAAAACATAAGGACCGCGATTAAACGTAAGTCTTAGTAAGTGTGCTTGTGTGTTGTAGGATGGCCGTGCAGATGTTGTGGCTAATGATGCTGGGGACCGAGTAACTCCTGCCGTTGTTGCCTTTTCTGAAAAGGAAGAGGTAAATTTTCTTTTTTGTTAAACGCTTCAAGCCAAAGTCGTGTAATTTTTTTCCCCCTAAAACCACCCCCTCTCCTAAATGCTTTTCTTAGATCGTTGGTCTGGCAGCGAAACAAAACCGGGTCAGGAACCTCTCAAATACCGTAGTGAAAGTGAAACAGATTCTTGGAAGAAGGTATGAATTCTGCCGTAAAATATCCTCTTGTAGGTTACTGCATACTCCATTAGTCTGCATCTGAATAACTTGTTACCTTTTAAGATGTAATTATTGACTGGTCTGTTTTGGCCGTGCTTCTAAAGTCTCAGCACTGTTGTTTAGAAAGTAGCCGAGGTTGATTTGGGTTTTTTCATCTCTTTGTTTTCTTCCCCATTATTTAAAGATGTACAGAAATTACACTGCTTAAACCAGGAATGAAAGTTGAATTCATAAAACTTGACTCCCAGGCAATGAAAGTGATGTACTGTTTTTGTTTGATTGTTTTAAGTTTTAATATTTTTAAAGTACCTTCCAATTTTGCTTGTTTTCTCAGCTCTGGAGACCCACAAGCGGAAAAATACATTGCAGAAAGTAAATGTTCAGTAAGTGAGGGCATGCTTTGCCATTTTTTTTCCTATGGGGAAAATTTATGAATTTGTGTCTCAAAGGTGCTTTTTTTCCAAAAGGCAACTGGATTTTCTTGGTTTTTTTTTCCTTGAAGACTTTTCACTTCTCATTCAAGAAGCTTCTTCAGTTCTTCAGAACAAGGATATGCCAGAACAATATTTTCCCTTTTCATTTATTCAATCTGATTGATGTTCCGGGGGTGGGCGGTGGGGGGAAAGCATTCAGAGTAAGAGCTAGTGAATTAGCACATCAAAAGAACAACATTAAAACAAAACAAACCTGATTTCTTAAGTTCAGAAGTTTTGATAGAATGGAAATAATTTTAAGCTTCCCTAAACTGCAGATGTTAAATAGCAGAATGACAGAGTTGGCAGGGACCTTGGAAATCTTCTAGTCCAACCCCCTGCTCAGGCAAGAAACCCTCTGCCATTTAGGCCAAAAGGCTGTCCAAACTATCCTTAAAAACCTCCAGTGTTGGAACATTCACAGTTTCTGGAGGCAAGCTGTTCCGCTGGTTAATTGTTCTCACTATCAGGAATTGTTCTGTTTAGCTATACTTATGGTAAAAATAATAATGCCTGAGGTTGAGTTGCTAAATTGTCAGAAGAATGCTTACTTTTTTTTGTTTTGTGGGAGTAGTGAATATTTGTAGCTTTTTCATATGCTTACTGTGGTCCGCTATTCAACCACCATCTTTCAGTTTCCTCAATTCCTAGCCTTGTAGCTAACAACACTATGAGGAGCTGGTTTAGAAAGGCCACTGTAAAATAACTTCTTAATTTCTTTTTAATATAAACTACTGGCATCATTGCATGGATCAGAAATGCTGTTGATTGTTTTCTTAAGCAAAAGATCAGGGGGCGTGCACATTGAAAATCTCTCATAGTCCAGCTAACCTGAGGAATGTTTGGTGGTGTTTTGTCCATAGGTCACTGAAAAGAACGGAAAACTTACTTATGAAATAGATGGCAAATTTGTTTCTCCAGAAGATGTTGCAAAGTTAATCTTCAAGAAAATGAAAGGTACGGTGTTCAAGCTGGGGGAAAAAATGTTTTAAGATCTAGGAAACAAACTAGCTTTTGCTGATTATGTCGTTATATGTTTCTCTAGAAACTGCTCAATTCGCATTGGGTTCGGATATCAATGACACTGTGATTACCGTGCCTTTCGATTTTGGAGAGAAGCAGAAAAATGTTCTTGGGTGAGTGTGGTTCCCTGAATACAGTTTCTGGAGTTAATTGAGGTCAGATCCTGTGGACAGAGCATTTTGCCTGGATCAGACGTCCCTTTGAAACCCCAGATCATCAGCCACACAAAATCTCAAGAGGCAGAGACTTTGGTTTTCCTTGCTGTTCTCTTTTTCGCATCTCTGGGAACAGAAATCCCAAATAAATAGTGATATAATCTTGCTTTTTTTTCATGGGAAAAACAAGCCAAACTGGAAGAAATTTTAGCTATCTTTTACCAGTCGGTATAAGCTACCTTGTTCCTGTTTTTCTCTAGGATGTTTTTCCTAAGAAAGACACTCACACAAAACCTGTTTTAAAATGTATTCTGCTTAGCTGGTCTATCATTTTCAAGTACTGAAACACTGTTAAAACATAAGTTCATATTTTCATCTATTGCTAAAACAACTTTTCTCTGTATTTGGCATTTAAATACTGCTGCTACCATAGTGGTTATCGTATTACTGAAATACAAATATACTGAAAGTCGCTGCAAATTTGAAATGTCTTGAATTTGATGCAGAAGTGAATATAAACACAGACTATGCTACCCTCTCTTTTTCTGTTACAAGCTGATGTAACTTATGAACTAAAGTATTCTCCTAATTGCATAATAATGCAGCATGGTGATATAAAGCAACTTCTGTCTGGAAGAGTTCAAGAATAATTTTCCAACCTCGGTAACTTGAAACTGTGAAACTAAACCCTCAAATGGCTGAGTTGTGAAATTCTGGAAGTTTATCAGTTTTTATTTGTTGTATTAAATGTACAGGACCACTCCACTCACCCAGTAATTCTGAAGCTGGCATTTATACATTTAGATGTCGATAAGAATGGGAATCACTGGTTTAGATTTACCTAGGATAATATACAAGAATCATCCTAGGGTTTTATGGTGTAAAAAAAAGCAGTTAAGGTTCTGTCGATATATTGATTTCTGGGGTCCTGTCTGTTACAGAGAAGCTGCTAAAGGTGCCGGACTTAATGTTCTTCGACTAATTCATGAACCATCAGCCGCTCTGCTTGCTTACGGAATCGGACAAGATTCCCCCAGCGGAAAAAGGTGATTAAGGTTTCCTCAACTACAGGAATTGTGGTAATTTTTACACTGAAGTAAGATGCTTGGCAGCTGACTCGTATTTATGACGGTTGCAGTATCCTAGGGTTACGTGATCCCCTTTTGCGACCTTCTGACCAGCAAAGTCAACAGGGATGCCAGATTCACTTAACAACCGTGTTATTAATATAACAACTGCAGTTATTCAGTTAACATGGCAAGAAAGTTTGTAAAGTGGGGCGAAGCTCATAACAACTGTCTCGTTCAGCAACAGAAATGTTGGGGTCAACTGTCACAAGTTGAGGACTATCTGTAAGCTGTTAACTATCTGTATGCCGTATGAGTGGGGGGGAAAATGATTTCTCATTTATGTTTTGCAAACGGAAGCAACGTGCTGGTGTATAAACTTGGAGGCACTTCGCTTTCCATCACGGTCGTCGAGGTCAACAGTGGGCTCTACCGCGTGCTTTCCACCACCACCGAGGACAGCGTAGGTGGGACCTGTTTCACGGAAGCGTTAGCGCAACACTTGGCTTCGGAATTTCGGAGGTAAATGCTCTAGCATCTAGAGCAGTGCTCGGTGCAGCAGTTACGGTGTCGGGCTAGGAAGGTGGGAACCGAGGGTCCGGTCTGTCTCAGCTCTGGAAGAGCAGTGGCGATGTAAGGCACCAGCCCAGCCTAGGAGGGAGAAGGCTATATTTTATTTTTTATTTATTTATTTTTACATTTATATACCGCCCCATTCCGAAGACTCGGGGCGGTTTACAGCT
>JANHFL010001270.1:27594-54158 GCA_032468155.1 Oxyrhabdium leporinum
AATTGAAAAAAAAATCTTTGAAATCCCTTTCCCTCCCCCCAAGTCTACTGTGTGCAGTTAGGGCCTCAATGTTTTTGCACTTTGCACATACAAACGTGTGTGTATGTGTATATACATATATGTATTTACGTATTTATACACATACACATGTATATTCACATACATATACATACACCCCCCTCCCGCCCACACAGAGTTTATATTTACAAAATACAAAAACGTTTTGTGTCACGCTTTGTACAAAATACAAACACACACATTTGAAGCAATGTTTGAAATACATTGGGGGGGGGGGCAGGAGCTCGGGGACCCGTCTGCTCCCTCCTGGTCAGGGGAGATTTTCTTCAGCTGCCAGCATTTGGTGCAGCCGGCAGAGTTGCTGAGGTTTGGGAATGTCGGCCCCGGGAGTAGGGGGGACCTCCAAGTCCGAAGAGCCCTGGGAGTCAACAAGGCGGGCCTCTGGACCGGGCCCTCTCATTCGGCCGGCTCGGCTTGATGGGGAGCTGCGGCCCCCCGATGCCCGCCTTTGCCTGGCGAGCCCGTTTTCCGTTCTCCCGCCAGGAGGCGAGGGGGGTCGGCGTCCGTCCTTTCAGTCCCCCCCCCCTTGGGAGGGCTGACCTGCCAATCCCCTCACTCCTGGGAGGAGGGGAGGAGGAGGGTGTTGCCTTGGCTGTCCCACCCTTGGCTGCCCTGCTCGGAGATGTGGGTGGACTGGGAGGAGTCCTGGGAAGAGAGGTGAGTGGAGTCGCTCAGGCCGTCATCGCTGAGGGGGCCGGGGGAAGGCGGGCCGGCCGAGTCTGCGCACGGCAGGTGGCCCTCGTGGTCGGGCGTCTCCGGGCCCTCCGAAGGGCGCCTGAAGAAGCGGCCCCACCTTGGCACCTCCCAGTCAGCTTCATTCTGCTTCCCGGGGCTTGTTGGACCCCCGAGGTGGTTGGGGTGCTGCAAACCTTCAAGGAGGTCTCTCCCCGGGAATGGAATGCCAGGAAGAGCTGCCTCCTCCGCACCTCCTCCTCCCTCCTCCTGCTCCTCCTCTTCCTCCTCTCCCACTTCCTCCTCCTCCTCCTCCTCGCTGTTCGATTCTTCGCACTCCACAAAATCAGCCTGCAGAGCGGCAGGCAGCGGAGGCGCCTCTCGAGGGTCGTCATCTTCCCGATTTGGGGGAAGCGGCTGGCTCTCCCGGGGCCCAAGCTCTGGCACCAGTTTTGGAACCTTGCAATTTGCGGGGATCAGTCCAGAGCCAAAGAGATCGTCGTCATCGCTACCACCATCTGTCAAAACAGAACAAAACACACACATATATATATTAAAAAAAAAAATCCTTCTCAGGCAGAGAACCCCCTCTTGGTTGCTCCAAAACCCTCCTTCAGGCATGCTAATTTTCTGCCTGGAGGGAATTTTCGAGCTGGCCTGTTTTCTGCATTCATCAGCTCAGGATTCTCCTGCAGGTGTGATATCGAATGTCTGGCGGCTTAAGTATTGGTGGGTCTTGCGGAGACCCGGTCTCTAATCCAGCCTCTGCTACTGAAATTCACGTGGCCATTTTGGGCCTAAAACCCGTCACACAGGGGAAAAACCCCTGGAAGATGAAGGACCAGGTGGGTGCTTTGAACTCTGGGAGAAAAGGTGAGGCCAAAAATCAGATTAACAAAACGTCTCTGGAGATTCTCACTCGTCCAGGTCCTGGTTGTCCCAACGGAGCTTTTTTTCAAGAGGCAACTGGACCTTCTTGTTTTTTCTTTGAAGATGTTTCGCTTCTCATCCAAGAAGCTTCTTCAGCTCTGGGGAAGTGTTTCAGTTTTCCAGAACCGAAGAAGCTTCTTGGATGAGAAGCAAAACGTCTTCAAAGAAAAAAATCAGAAAGTCCAGTTGCCTCTTGAAAAAAAGCACCTTGGGGACAAACTAACCGAAGGTTACATCCAGACCAGCTTTTTAAGATGTGTGGGCTTCAACTCCCAGGATTCCCTAGCCAACGTAGCTTTGGCTGGGGAATTCTGGGGTCCTGCAAATCACACGTATCTTAAAACACGCCAGGGTCGAAAGACAAAGGGCAAGGGCAAGCACCGGGCACATACTATCACATGTGGTGGACATGCGCAAAGGCAAAAAGAAATACTGGACGAAAATATGTACACGGTTAGGAAAAATGTTAAAGCAACACACAGATTAGAAGCCAGAAATGTATCTGTTAGGCATAGTACCAGAAAAATACGACAAAGGGAATATATATTTAATATTACATGTCTTGACGGCAGTAAGAATTGTATGTGCACAATATT
This sequence comes from Oxyrhabdium leporinum, assembly GCA_032468155.1. Taxonomy (NCBI): domain Eukaryota; kingdom Metazoa; phylum Chordata; class Lepidosauria; order Squamata; family Cyclocoridae; genus Oxyrhabdium; species Oxyrhabdium leporinum. The sequence continues at coordinate 29,871 of JANHFL010001270.1, forward strand.
GGAAAAATAAGGGAACCCCTACAGATGAAAGCATAATTTAAAAAAAACAAAACACTAGATTGTGCAGAAATTGATAGGTTTAGGTTGACATTAAAGATAAAAGATAAAGCAGATACAGAATACTTTCAAACATGGGACCTACTTTATCAACGGTTGATCAATAGAAGCAGAAATTAGAAACTGGAAAAATACTATTATGCATGTCTTATGCTTAATATATTATTATATTGTATACTATTATGTAAGCAAATTGACCCAGACAATACACTGTTCACAGAGCACTTATGCAAAAATATATAAACAAACTTAAAAAAAAAAACCGGCAAGGGGAAGGAAGGTCCATCTTTTCCATCTTACTGGTGTCCAGCAGCTCCAAGGCTCTCGGTCTCTTCAGCACGCCGAGAGGTTTATAAGTTGGCCGGTGACTGGGCTTGTATTTCCTGCAAAATGGTTTCAGGCTGAGGAGGAGACAGAATGGCCCAACTTTACAAAGTGATTAAAATCTTACAAGGGGAAAAAACACCAAAGACTGAACCGGAAACGTCTCGCGTCGTCTTACTTCATTTTAGTGAAATTTAAAAGTGAACAAAATCAAACTCAAGATTGTTATCCGGATCTTCCAATTGCAAAATCCAGCATTTGGTTCGGAAAACACCATATTAAAAGAGGGGCAAGCCCTTATCAAAATTAATTTTTGATAAAAGTAACCGATGGAGGAGTTTAACGACGGATGGCTTGATGGGGATTCCATTAGAGGTAGTCGCTTCGCTCAACGCCGGAACCCGGTGGCAAGTTGTGACGGGCATAAAACGAATCGGTCAGACGACCGACTTAGCATTGTCTTGTTTGGTGTTTTTTTTTGCAGTGGTCGCTAAGCAAACACGGCAGTCATAAACTGACCTGACGGTTTGCTGTTGGCGCAGTTTGGCTGAAAAGGAAGTAAAAGCTGGTTTCCAGAAGAACCATCCTAAAATGCGGCCACGTGACCGTCGGACAGGGCAAATGGAGACAAAGGTGGCCCCGGGGCCGGGCTCCCAAAGTCTGATCACGCAACTAAGGGGAGAGGCAGCCATCGTTGGAACTTCAAAATTCAGGTGGCGAGTAGCCTCCCAGTTAAGTCCATTGTAATTTTGAATGGTTGCTAGCAGACTAGTTTGTAAGTTGGACACTTTATTTGTATTGTGAGGAGGGAAGGGGGGGGGGGGGAGACGTAACTCTTACTTTGCTTCCACTCTGTCCTTGGTGGACCCCAAAGGAATGACGTTGGGGTAGGCATTCACCGGGCAAATGTAGCTCAAGAAATCTTGGATCTGGGAGAGCGGATTGAACAAACAAACAAAAAAAAGGACGCATTGATACTTTATTTAATGATGCCTCACCTTCATTTCTTGCATTTAGGATTTGCGATGGCTTGAGAAGTACGGAAAGACTGACAACCGTTTAGCGACCGTTCAAAGTTTCAACGGCCCTGAAAAACGCAGCTTAGGGACGTTTTCCATGCTTATGACCTTTGCAGCACTCCCCGTGGTCACACGACGCCTGGCAGCTGACTCATAGTTACGACGGTTGTATCCCAGGGGCGGCGTGCGGCCTTCCGACAAGCAAAGTCCACGGGGGAAGCCAGATTCACTTAACAACGGGGTTGCTAACTTATCAATTACAGTGATTCGCTTAATAACTGTGGCAAGGGGAAGGGTCGTAAATGGGGCAAAACTCATTTAACAAATGTCTCGCTAAACGACAGAAATGTTGAGCTCAATTGTGGTCGCAAATCAAGGACTACCTCTAACTCGTAGTACGCACATGACGATTTTTCATAAGGCGAGAGGGGTCGCTCGTAGGTCAAATAGATAAATCTTTGCCGATGGTGACCGTGTTGTATGGGGAATGCAATTCCACGAAAGGAAAGTAAAACTACCTACCTCGCTGTAAGACGAGTGAAATGAGAAGCAAGCTCTGTAGGAACTCGTTCCGGACCTAAACACAAGGCATACATTTAAATTTGTTTCCTCCGCCGTTGATCAAAACAAGATTAAAAGCAAAAGCCGAAAATCATGCCCACGAATCTCTTCTGAAGAATAAGGGAATGCTCTTTTTGCAGAATGTGGCGTCCTCTTGAGGACCATAATAATTGAACATACATCTGGAAGACCAGAGATCTTCTTCTAAAAAAACCTCAATCTTCTCAAGGAATCCTAGTCAATTTGTGACATTCAGAAGCGAAAGGAATTTGATTCCGAAGGAAAAACAGTTTTCTAACAAGCTTAACTTTGTAAATGTTCAAGGATCCAGCACTTCTAACAAGAAGATGCAAGGATGAACCATAAAAAAATATCTGTCACTTGCCTGGACTTGGAAGCTTTTAAATCTTTCAAGAAGGCAATTTTTATGGTTAGTTTGTTCTAAAACTCCTAGGCAAGAGCACTTTTATAAGTGCTAATTTACAGTCTGTCTCCTCCACAAATAAACCAGGGAAAAATCTAGGGCAGAATGAAAGGAGAAACAAAATACAGAAGACCTGTTTACTTTGAATCAGTTTAAATCACTAGAATTGCCTGAACTGCACCCCAGAGTAGGAAAGGAAACAGCTGGCAATGAAGTGAAATTATTTCAAGTAACCTTACTAAGGTTACACTGATAATAAAAGCGCCAAATGGATGCTTCTCAATAGCTCTGAAAAGTATCAATGAGATATAGAGATAAAATGCTAATTTGGTGGAGTCCCTGGTGCTCTCTGAAGTTGGTTTTTTTGCAGATGTTTAATTGCCCAACTAGGTAACATCATCAGTGGTAGAAGGGAGGGGGGGTTGGAGAGTGGAGGAGGAGGAGGAAGAAGAGGAGGAGGATCGCGGGGTCCCCGGTGTTATCTGAGCTTGGTGGTTTTCTTCCAGGCATCTCATTACCCAACTAGGTGACATCATCAGCGCCAGAAGGGAGCGGGGTTTGCGCCTTCTAGAACGGATGATCTTCCCTAGTTGGGTCACGAAACGCTCTGCAGGAAAACCACCAGGCTCAGGACCCCACAGTTCAACCCTGAGCTACCAGTATTCTCTTCTAATGCTAATTTGAGGAAATTTGAAAGGCCCCTACCCTCACCTCATGATCACCTTGCTTTTCCGCGTCCTTTCCCCAAACCACATGGTGGATGGCTTGACACTGATAACACGCAACTCCTGTCCGCTCTGGGGAGTCATTCCACACGGCAGTCTGTTCCAGCGGGACATCTCGTAATCCTAAGGGACAGATGACACCTGGCTAGATCATGGCTAAACGTCTGCGGGGATCCTCGATCATCCGGGGTCCTGGCTGTCCCGCAAGGGCTTTTTCCAAAAGACGATTGTGGACTCCCCCCACCCCCCTTGAAAATGTTTCGCTTCTCACCTGAAGAAATTCTGCAAGAAGCTCCTTGGAATGAGAAGCGAAACGTCTCCAAAGGAAAAAAAAAACGAAATCCAGTCGCCTTTTGACAATTTGGGGATATTAGTACAAGAATGGCCTCACAACCACCGTTGACGATTCTATGCGGGATGGTTTTCATTTCCCCCTCGTGCTGTGCTCCACCGGAAGGGAAGGCTTTTCAGTCAATTAGCAGGAGGGGGACCCCCATTCTTCTTTAAAGGAGATACCTACATACCCTCGGATGGCGACAAGCGTGGATCTGGGTATGCCGATCGGTGGTAACGTGGTAGAGAATTTCTGGCATGTTTTTAAACATGTCCAACTTGTTCACGTGTACCTAGGCCAGAAGGATCATCACAAGGTACTTTAGACGACTCAGAAAGGAGACAAGAGAGAAGAACACTTGCCAGTTCTTGCTGGCTCAGTAAACCCCATAGAGAGGGCCGTAAAGCCCTGGGAAGCGGTATAGAAGTCTAGGGGCTATAGCTACTCCTTCTCCCCTCCCTCTCTTATATTCCCTTTCTCATTCTCCTTCCTGGTGGCGCAGTGGTGAGAGTGCAGCATTGCAGGCTGACTCTGCCCACTGCCAGCAGTTCGAGCCTGCCCGGCTCAAGGTCGACTCGGTCTTCCGTCCTTCTTAAGTCGGTAAAATGAGGAGCCAGATTGTTGGGGGCAAGAGGCTGACTCCGTAGACCCCTTTAGAGAGGGCTGTAAAGCCCTGTGAAGCAGTATGGAAGCCTAAGGGCTGCTCCTATTAAGATACGTGGACTTGGGCACTTCTGGAAGCCTCCACGTCTCCTGTTCAGAAAAGAGTCACCTAGGGATGTAGCCTTACCTTGATCCCAAGCTCTTCACTGAGACTTGTGAATACATATTCGTATCCGTAAGCCGCTTTGCAGTTCAACCAGACGACGTGATAGGGACTCTGGACCACCCAGCTTCGCACCAGTTCCATCAACCCCTTCATACATTCTTCCTGGTGCAAAAAAAGTGTACGCATGATGGTTTTAAATGCAACGATACTACACGCTTGAGTTGACTTCTCTTATCTTCCCCCCCCCCCTTGAATTAATGCACTTCTCAATATGAAATCGCTTTACTACGAGCGTACGTAAAATTTCCTTCAAAGTGAGCTTGACGACTAAGTGACGGTAAAAACTTTCTTCTAAAACGGGCAAAACCAATCTGATTATCTACTGGAAGATTCCCAAATAATTTATAAGGAATAAGGAGTGCGGACAAGATGCAGGATCCATCATCTAAAATAAAGCAAAGTTGGGTTGTCATCGTAATTCAGAGACTTCTTGCTTGCAATATTTGGCAATCCAGCACAGAATAAGCCTGAATTAATTGTGTTGCATTGGAAAGATCCAAGGTGGTTAGATGGCTGCCCAGATCATTACTTTGTATAGATGGAACCAAATATATGAATCGTAAGGAGTTTTAAGTGGAATTATCACAATCAACAGCACGGCAGACAAAACTACACCACAAACAGGAAGATGATTAAAATTTTATTGCTATTCCTGTTGGCTGCAACAAAATGTGCACATGTAATTTATTTCATAAGGTTCCTACATTTATGCTTCAAGGCAGACTTATTTTTATTTTCATTACTAGTTGGTGAAATGTATTCATTTACATGTTATACACCATTAGCATGCACCTATGTCATGTTATCCTTTCACATTACTTACCCGGCTTGGTATTTGATAATATTTGCGATCAAAGAATGTGGTGTCTAAATAAACGCTCTGGATGTCTTTCACTCTGAAAAGAGAAGGGCAGTGTTGGTACAGGGGCCTTTGAGTTACGACCACAATTGGGTCCAGAATTTCTGTTGCTAAGCAAGGCAAGTTAAGTGAATTGTGCCAGATCCTATGACCGTTTTTGCCACGGTTGTTAAGTGGACCACAAACAGTCCTTAAACAAATCTGGCTTTCCCCCATTGGCTTTGCATGTTGGAAGCCAGCTAGGAAGGTCACAACTGGCGATCACATGACCGCGGGATGCTGCATCTGCATTTTGATCATGTGACCGTGGGAATGCTAGCTGTGTGAGGACTAGTTGTAAGTCACTTCTCCCACTGCTATTGCAATTCTGCTACATGTGAATTCACAAGGTTTATGTCAGGATCTGGAATAGTGGTGTGGTGGCCTAGAGGTGGAGCTCTCGCCACATAATCAGGAGGCTGTAAGTTTGATGCCAGGTAGAGGCAGATATTTCTTTCTCTGGGCACGATGAGAAAATATCTGCTGAACAAAACTCCGCATTGGCGACAGGAAGGGCATCTGGCCAGTAAACACTCTGCTAGCTCCATTTGGTTGCCCAGACTCCACCCCACAAAGATGATGATGATGATGTCAGGATCTGGAATATTATATTTGCTTTTTACAAAACAATTTTTTAAGAAGGAAAAGCAGGGCATTTATTTTCAAGCTTCTCTCGCCTGAGACAAGAACTGGAAGCCACGTGGACTCTGGTTCAGGGACCAGGATTTCTATTAAGTAATATTTTTTTTGCAAGAACCGGGAAAGCCATTGAGAAAGAATTCTATCATAAAATGCAAGCCCAGTTGATAGGAAAATCCATGGTCCATTCTCCCACGTCTTTCTGCCACCTGCATGATGAACAGGTTGCAAACCCCACCGTGATAGTGGGTGGGAGGGACAGTTGCCACTTATCCCTTGTCATTGGAACAGACCAGATAAGGCAGACAACCTTTATTGTCACTTTTCTGGGTACACAATGGCGCACATTAAAATGAACTTCCAATGACTCGGGTCTTTGCTTCTGACTTTGTCTGAACCGACCTCTCGCTTATTATATACTGCGGCTGTGTTTGCAGGGAGTGGCACATGGATCCCTCAGCTGTGAAAATTCACCAACTCCTCTGCCAACCAACCAACGAGTGCAGACAAAGCACAGAGGTGGATCACCCAAGTGTGCTTAGGAGGCTTTGGGTTTCTCATGTCATAGGACTGGAGGGAAGTAGCATCCTTCAAGCATCTTTTACCAGCTAAATTAAAGATGTTCCAACATGCAAAAGAGCTGATCCCCTCCCCCCATTGCCCCCATGCATATTAACGAGGCCCCAAAGCAGGGACAAAATCCTCATAGGCCTACTACGGGCGATCCAAGAGAAAGAGCCAGGGGCTTCCCTCACCCGCTTCCTGAATGCAGAAGTTCCATTCGGGCCACTTCTCCTCTGGCGAGTCGGAAATCCCCCGTGTACAGGACAGTCCCATTTTCCCCTTGGAAGAGAAACCTGGTTGGAAACGGATTCGTTCATTATTCACATTCACATATGCAGCTAAACAACCCACGCCCTGTTGGGTCATTGTTTCAGAGATACTTCCTTACCTAAGCAGAGAAACAGAACGAGCAAAGATGGGCAAAAAAGCAGTAAGAGCAGGACAACTTTGGACTTCCTGCTGTCTTCCCCATTGCATTTCCTTGTGGGAAGTTGGTAGGCAGTGTTAGAAATACCTCCCACCCATCCTTCATCCCTTCTCTCTTTTCCTCCTTCCCTCCTCCCTTTTTCATTCCCATTTTCTTTCCTCCTTCCTTCCCTCCCTTCTTTTTTTTTCTCCTCCCTTCCTCCCTTTCCCATTTTCCACCCTCCCTCCCTCTCCCTAATGGCAATGAATTAGGCTAATTACACGTAGATCCCCATGTAAAAGAATTGAGGCAAAAGAAAACAAAGTACACATTTCCATCATTGCTGTTAATTGTCTGATAGGAGAACAAAACACATACATAACTGATCCTGGACAATGGCCGGCCGGCAGAAGCGTGACCACAATATCTTCTTTCTGGAAGGAAAAGGTGAAAAAAGAAATTCAAATTCACTAGAGAAAAGATGGAAAACTCTTGATTTTTATACTAGTATCTGGTTCCCAATAATCGGCCACAGGAGACACCTGCTTAGAATTATTCGCCCATTGGTCAAGCGCGCAAAACATTTTGAGCTCAAAATCTTCCAAATATCCCCTTCTGACCTTATCAGAATTGTTCTAAATTTGACAAAAAATAGTGTGACCTCTGAATCGTGTTTTTTTTTTTGATAAATGCCTTCTGTTAATTGTTAGGACAGCCATAAGAAGCAGCAAAGACGCAATTCTGTCCTCTCTTGCATTTAAGATTTTCAACCGAATGGGTAGAAAATGAATTTTTGGCAATCCCTAGTTATGATCGATCGCTTGGCAATCGAAGTTATGACCAACCTTAAAAAAGGGGGACTTAAGGCCTAGATTTCAGTGGTTACCCCCCTGCCCCACCCGGCCCTCTGGGCGCTCAACCACGCAGCTGCACTTATGGCTGTTTTCAGTCCTGCATCACATCCCGGTGTTTTACCATGGCTTCGGCGAAGGAACCCCAGCGGTTACTTCTGAGTTGCAGCAAAATCGTGCCTCTCTCGAAGCACCGATTTGTTTAACGATTGCGGTGTTGGTCTTACAACGGCTACGTTCGCTTAACAACTGCTGCAGAAAACACTGCAACATCAGGTCAGTCACATGGGCAGGCTGCATTACGGTCGTAACTCAAGGACTACCTGCAAAAATAAATTCCCCCCAAACGACAGTCTATGGGGGTTTGCAAGAATTGAGCTCCCAAAGGTGCTTTTATTTTTTTTGTCTGTCCTCAAGGGTCACCTGAGTGGTGCAAATTTGCACAGACAAGCCTCCAGGTGGCCTCAAGGACCCTCTCAAAGGATGCAAGTGACCAGCTGTCTGCAAGGAGTAAAAATCCTTCCTCACCATCCGGTCAGAGCCGAAGAAGCTTCTTGGGTGAGAAGTGAAACGTCTTCAGAAGAAAAAAACAAGAAAGTCCAGTTGCCTCTCGAGAAAAGCACCTTTGGGATAACCAGGACCTGGTTGACTGAGAATCTCCATAGATAGTAAGAACTGAGGGTGGTTTCACGTTAGAAAAGTTTAAATACAGGCACATATTTTGATCCAAAAGCACTGGGTTTCAACTGAGTGTCTCACCTCGCCTGATGTTTCTTCAATGAGAGAAATTTGAGTCGGTGTTTCAACTTCCAGGGTGACCTAAATCAGAGAAACCACAATAGACAGATCAACGTCGAGAAAGGAGGTATAATTATGACACTTTTAGCGTATTTTTAGGAGATATATTTATGGCACTCCTAGGGGGGGAACGCGGATATTTGTGAAACCCATACCATTGATGTGAAAATGCAACATTCTGGTTTGGTAAAAGAAGGAACACAGCAGATCTGCCAGTTTAGCCAGGAAGGCTCCGCTCCTACATTTTTTAACTGCAATTATCTTTTCCCAATCATGCCTTTGAGTTCCTCGCCATATAATTCCCTATGCTGTATTTAGCAAAATTCAGTCAACCCCACTCCCCCCAAAGACAAATCAGCTTTCATGATTAAGGTGGGACTGGAACTCACCGTCTCCCGTGCCTTAACTACTTAACATTATTATATATTATTATATTATAATATAATATTATATAATATTATAACATTATTATATATATTATTACTACAGTTGATTATTGCCATTGTAGTGTTTATAGGTAACAAACAGATACAAAAAACGGGTAACTCACAATGTAATTTTCCCAGAATGTGTATCGCGGGCTGGACAGTAGCAATTCTTTTGTCACAGGGGAGCAATACAGGTGGAGTTTCAAGCTTGTAAGACAGAACCAAAACAAACATACAAGGCAATGCAATGCAATGCATATTTCAATTTTCACACATCTTAAAAGTTGCGAAGATTGAGAATAGGAAACAATAACAGGAGACAGCTCCATTTCCCGATGATGAACAATTCAGAAGAACTGCATAGATGAGGAGGGGATATTTCTATCTTCTTCAAGCATTCCGATCTCTTATCCGAGCTATTTATTTCATAAAGCAGGGAAGCCAATGCCCTCCACAACTGGACAATTGTGTGTAATTCCCAGTACGGTACGTCAAATTCTGCCACGCGGGCCTGCAAGGATCTATTTCGATTACTTTTTATTTCACTTAATATCGCTTCCTTTGTACAAAGGGAGGGGGGGAAATATAGAGATAAGAAAGATGGCAAGTCAAAGAAAGCACTATTGCAATAGGCTTTTCAAAGAAATTCGAAAAGAGGGGACTGCAATTTGAAGCTCCTGTAAGTTGTTCTAAGCGAAATAGAAAATAAACGGTTCTTTACCTGCATGCCAGCCGTCTTTTCATGGAAGGGGCTCTCAGGCCTTTCATGTGATCTAAATAAACCAAGCGACGTGATATGAATTAAAATAATCTCCACGCAAATCGTTAGAAAACGATCCTGTTAAATACATCAAGCAGATCAACAAGTTTTCCCCGCTTGTAAATCGTGGATACACAGGCTGGGAAACAGGGTCGGTCTTTTAGCAGCCTGGCTCTTCTCGCCGCCCTCTCCTTTTTATTTAAAAGCAATAACAAGAACAGCAACAATAATAATAATAAAAATAGTCTTTCCCTTTGGCGACTTCCCACGGGCAAAACCAAGGGGGGGAAGCCCGATTCACTTTGCAACCATGTTACTAACTTAACAACGGCGGTGATTCACTTAACAACCGTGGCAAGGAAGGCCGTAAAAGGGGGAAATCAAACTCAACGTCTGGCTTAGCAGCAGGACTTTTGGGCTCTGTCGTGGCTGCCGCCCTGCAACGGCACAGGATGGGATCTCCTGGTGGTCTCCTTTCCAGCCCTTCCCCCGCTCACCCTTGTGGCAGTGGGAGAGGAAGTAGGCGCGGGCGCGCAGGTTCTCCCGGTCGAAGCGGTCGATGGAGAGGTGCGGGTACTCCCGCATCACCCCGCCGAAGCTGCTCATGCTGTAGTCGCCGCCGGCTCCTCTCCCGCTTCAGCCTTCCGCCAGGCTCTTCTCGCCGCCCTCTCATTGGCTAAGGCGGCGCCCAATCGCAGGGACGCCTTCCCCGGACGCATGCGCACCTTGGAACTCGGAGGGCGGGGCGCCGCTCTTTTGACCAGAAAGAGACAAGGAGGTCCCGCCCAGAACGGAGAGTCCCGCCCTCCGAGTTCCCATTTGCGCATGAGCCCGGCTGAAGCTTTTCTGTGATTGGCGTCGCCTCAGCCTATCACAGAAACGCCTCGCACCCGCCGGGAGGGAACCTGTGATCTTCGGGGTCCTAGCGCGGCATGGTTTAGGGAGGGGGAGCTTTGATTGTCCTTGCATTAAATGGACTAAATTGGATTTACGCCGAAAAATAGAGGCGGGGAAGGTTGCCCCAGCCTAAAGTGCGAAATTACGAGAAACACAGATTCTATATGGAGCTTCCCTAGTCCGAACCTCTCGGTGATAACGATCATAAGCCAATAAAACGATGGCAGCGCGGATTGTTTTGGAACTACGATTCCCAGAATTCCATCACGTCTGTCACGACCCAGAGGCGAATAGAACCCGCTTATTGGCCCAAAGAGACGAAGATCCCGCCTTTCTCTAGAATTTGATTGGTCGTCGCCGGCAACCCCGATTGGCTCGGACCCCGGAACGTCGAGGTCGCTAAGCAACCGCGTAACCGCCGCTGGGGCGGGGCATGTCGGCATCGTGCGTGGAGGAGCTCACCTGAAGTAAGTCCGGTCGGGTCCGGCCTGGGCGGCGGGGCAAGCCGGGCTTCCCTTCGGCGGAGGATAACCGCTGCAGGCCCGGCCAAGGGAGAGGAGGCCGGCGATGGAGAGAAAATAGGAAAATAGGGGCTCCTCTCAGTTTCCCTGCCCTCATAAACATAGTTTTTGATTGGTCGGCACTAAGGAGCCGCCCCTTTTGGGTGGCAACTCCACTCCCGGGACGAAGTATCGCGAGATTTGGGCTGGTGCGGCGGGAGTAGGGTTCTACTGCACGTGCTTGGGCCGTTTGTCCACCTTTGGGCGGGAAAAGGAGCGAAGCTTTCTGAGGGGCGAGCGCTGCGCGTCTCGGGAGGGAGGGAGATTTCCTCAGAAATTCAAATATAGATACCATAAAAGTATAAATGTTCCATGAGTAGGCGGAAGTATTTCTTTTGAATTTCCAAGCAAAAAACGGCGACTTGAAAGTTGGCGTCTCATTCGCCATCCGGGATACCGAAAAGCAACTAGGAAATAAATAATTATTGTAAGATAGTAACAATAGTAATGATATAATGAATAAATCAATACTTTCATCCTGAAATTTAAAAACAAAATACGCTGTGCTTGAGATGCCCTTCTCACAATTTATAAAAATTGCTATCGAGAATCTGTTCCGACTGCTAAACAATAGAAAATGGTTTCATGTGTCACCTCAGTTTTACGAATTTGTTATTACTTGTCATTCATTTTCAGCTATTGGATTGGTAGTTTGAAATAAAAGAGAGTTCAGAATAAACTCGTGTTTTCCTAAGACGTTTTTCTCCCGTGCTAAGAAATGTGTAAACTTTTCTGATTAATTTTTCTGTTCCAGCTTGTTCCCAAATTAATACTTTATACCAAAGACAAATTCCTTGTGCGTCCAATCACACTTGGCCAATAAATAATTCTATCCTACTCAGAATATTTTGAGAACTAAATGTGACTTGCCTCCTCCAATTGGCTTCGGAGATGGCTTCAAATTGCAGATTTTCATGACAAATAAAAAATGTAGGCTACAGTATATATATATATATATTCACAGCTGATACACAAGCCTGGGTACAGGTAGCCCTCAACTTCCGACCAAAATTTATGTTGCTAAGTGACACATCTGTTAAGTGAGCTCTGCCCCATTTTCTTGCCACAGTTGTTCAGTTGGTAACCCGGTTGTTAAGTGAATCTGGCTCATTGATTTTGCTGGTCGGACGGTCGCAAAAGGGGATCGCGTGATCCGGGGGATGCTGCGACCGTCAGAAACAGGGGAGACTGTACCCAGATGGTACGCTGTTATTTGAATATGGAAGTTTTGTGTATAACAAAGAACATTGTATAATAAAAAATAATAGTCATGCAAATCAAAAGAAACGAGTCAGTTGCCAAGCATTTAAATTTTGGTCATGTGACAATTGGGCTGCAATGGTTGTAAGCGTGGGAAACGTCATAAGTCACGTTTCCCAGTGCTGTTGTAACTTTGAATGGTCACTAAGCGAACTGCGGACTACCTGTATATCTTCGTTAGCAGAATGACACAAACAACACATTGTAAAAACTGCATACAGACCTAAGCAAAACCACATTGCCTTTTTATTGAGGCCTGGTGGTGCAGTGGTTAGGGTGCAGCCTTGCAGGCGGACTCTGCCGACTGCCACCAGTTCGATCCTCACCCGGCTCAAGGCTGGCTCGGCCTTCCGTCCTACCGAGGTGGGTAAAATGAGGATCCAGCTTGTTGGGGGCAAGAGGCGGGCTCCATAAACCGCTCAGAGAGGGCTGGAGAGCACTCTGAATAAGTCTGAATAAGGGCAATGGCTGTTGCTATTTATATTCCTGGTGTCACGCTTGTTGTTTCTGCAGACGCGCCTATGGAAAGTTCAGCTTTGTTTATGGACAGTAAGAATATGGCCTGTGCATCTTTCTCCTCTGGAGAAGCACGTATGACAGATAAGCCCGGTACGTCCTTCAGTAGAGGAGCAGATAGCCCCGAAGACACGTAAGTGGCGATCATGCAGGGTCTTCGGGTGGCATCCCCTTGATGGAGGATTTTGTCCATTTCAGCATGTAAATCGTCGGGGTAATTGTGATCTATCATGTCTCAAGAGGTTGGGTGGAAACGGAAGGAAGGATCATTCCAGGGTATCGAGCAGCAGAACTAAATGTGGGAGGAGGCAAAATGGAGATCTACAGATGTATTTACTATTTATTTCTTAAACGTCTTTGCTGCCTATCTTGCTGTGAGGCTACTCTAGACGGCTATACTTCCTAAGAGCTTTTCTTCCGCCTTACTTTCTTTTGGGGGGCAAAGGGACAAATTGGGATTTATATTCTAAATATATGCCTATTTAAGCTGGGAAGGAGAGAATATCTGGGTCTAAAGCCATGATTACTTATTCTCTTCTTCAATAGTACCTCTGTTTTTCAAAAGTATAGCTGCTTTTTGTCAAAAACAATTTGTAAGTCTTTTGGGTGGTATCAAAGCGATTCATAATACAGTTATGGCTTTAATCAATTATGTCCAACGTTTAGCTGCAGTGACTTTTCATAATTTTTTTTATGTTTCTTCTGTTCTTTTTTATGCATATCACTGCAATTTTTTTTTTAAAAAATCAGCAAATTAGCTGGTGATGTTTCCGGGGCAACGGCCAGTATTGATCGCAAGCCAAAATTCATGCAGCGGGCCAAAACATGGTCGGATGAAGTTGAAAATCTGTATAGATTTCAGCAAGCTGGCTATAGAGATGAAAATGAATATAAACAAGTAAAGCATGTTGATGTGGTAAGACTTGATAGATTTTAAGAATTGAGCATTTTAAAGATGAATACTTACTATTCCGTCTAATAATCTCCTTAGGTTTGTGGTACTTTTTCATCATTTCCTCCTGGCGTGATTTGTTGCTGTTGGTAGAAAAAACGCCATTGGAGAATTTGTTCAGTGAGGCTTCTCAAAGAAATGACAAGTAACTGAATTGGTGCAAGATGGCAAACCGTGAAAGATAGGTTATAAATACCGATGGCTGAATTTACCCATTTTGGAATCTTTGGGTGGAGAAACTTTCAAATACAACCCTCTCTCTAAAGCATTTACTGGTCATGTATTAACATTTGCTGAAGAGCTGCTATCATACACATATGTTTACCTACCCTGCAGTGTGTTTTCCGTGTTTAATTAACATTTTAGTTTATATTTTGTGAATATGTGTTTGTGTGTATGCATAAATAAGCTGCCTTTGATATTTTGAAGAAACTATAAATGGGCACAGAAATTGACTTCAAAAGAATAATAATCCAAATTCACAAATGCTGTACAATTCACACGTACGCAGGATTGTAATCCTCAGTCTGGTTATTGGAGCTAAATCAGGTTATCTTTGCTTTCAAGGGTGAGCGTTACATTTGGAAAGGAGGGGATAGCTGGGAAGCAACAGACAGCCCTTTTTCCTCTCCACTTATTGTCCTGCTGTCCTTCTGGAAATCTGCCAGGCTAATGGCTCTTGACCATAGCTAGTTGTAGAGACTAGGAGGTGCTTATTTATTTATTTAACCTACGGCATATCATACATGGACCAGCAATATATATTAAGCTTTCATCCAGATAAGTAGAACCCAACAAAATATAAATGCAACAATAATAGCTGAATTTGTGTCTGATAAGCAAGAGAAAACTAGTGCAATATATATTAGGCATTATGTTACCTACATTTTCTTTTTTACTATCAATCACAGAAGGGATAATGACCGGTTATTTAATTTACCTGGCGTCTTTTAGCTTGGAGGGATTTTAAGATGGCCAAGAAGGCAAAATCTGAATTACTGTCAGTAAATTACTTTGAAAAGAGCTGGTGAAACACAAAGATTTGGATTCGTCAACCAAAATCAGAAAACAGACTAAGCACATTTGCTACTCCTATTCATGGGAACGGCACAAGATGCTTTTCGTGTGCGATGAAAAATATTTTGTTGGTTTTGATGTCCAGTTGTGTTCATATTGAATTAGATGACCCTGCAGCCATTTTATTTGTTTATGGCAAATGCTTTTCTGCTGGTTCAGTCATGTGTCTAGTTGGAATCCAAGCTATTTAGGGCATTAAACTTTTGATTGGGTCCAGAAAATAATAATTTAAGTTACTTTCACGCGCATGGCTATGTGAGCAATTGTTTGTTTCCATTTGGGGACTACAAAGAAAGAGTTCAGCTGACTCTTATTCCTGGTCGTTTCTTTCTAGTTGCTGTCTTAACTCCATGGTTACTTCAGGGGCCTGGAGTGCTGGCTTCAAAAGAGCCCTTCTCTGTTTGTATTCTTGGCCCTCTGTCTCTAAGGAGAGAAGCAGGGGAGGAGGTGGGTTAGTTCCCTTCAGTGTAGGGATTTTATGGGAGTGGGATATCCATTACGTAGAAACACCCATCAGTGAGGGATTGAAAAATGTTGAAATTGGGGAAAATATGCCATGGTGTTGCTGGAGATTTTAGGAGAAGCACTTCCTAAGCACACTTCGATATGGGTAGAAAATACTTCCAGGCCGCAGGCATCCATCTGGCCACCCAAATCGTTTTTTAATCTTGGGTAAAAAAAAGTGCATGACACATAACAGTCGTTGGCTGGCATCCAAAAACCTAATTCAGGAGGCTTGGAGGGGAGCTTCTGAAACCCAGCCAGCCACCGACCTCATAACAAGTCTGGTTTTTTTTTTTATCTCTCCCAACTCTCAGGAGCACTTGGAGATATAGTATTGTGGGCAGGCAGAGCTGCCTGGCCATCAGCTCTTCAAAGACGCTGTGAATCCCACTAAATTAGGCCCAAATCTTGGAACGAGTAATTGGTTCTTGGCCACCCTGTTAAGAACACGCAGTTGTATAACGGATCCATGAGAGATAGATTTTCTGGGCTTCTTAAAGAATACGGAATAACACATTTATGGACAGAGCAAGTGGGGGGTTATGCCATCCTTGTCTAATCAATAGGACTTGGATACATAACAAAAAGGAGCATTTAGAGATTACAGCTGCGTCTCCTGCATGCTTGGCTGCGTCAGCACAACCTGGCTTTGAGCCAAGAGATTGCTTTGCTGGCAGATGTGGCTTCCAGAAGGATCCTGTGGCAGTCCCCTACAAAGAGGCAATTATGACGATGTTTGGGTGCTGGTCAGCAGGCCACCGAGATTATGTTTGTGTTACCTCCTTCAGACTGAGCAATGAAAATGTTTTCTCCTCCTAATAATGCTTCAGAAAACCTAGATTCACCCTGACGGTCATTTCATTCTGAAAAGAGCTCTACCCTCCGTGGGAACCCTTTTCCCAATCGGTGGAGTCACTTAATGTGGCATAAAAGGACTGAGTTGGTCCTTTTTTGCTTAGTCTAAAAAACTTTTGCCCCCTCTCTTCTCAGCCATGTTGAACACTTTGCTAATTCATGTTCTAGCCTTCAACAGAATCTGCAACAATGTTAAATTTGATAGAATCCTCAAAACTTTGTGATTAATTCTTTCTTTCTGATAAGATGTATTTTAAGAGCACGGAAAACACTCAAATTTACTATTGAAAGTTAAAATTAAAACTGTTGCTTACTGAGATGTTTGGTCAAGTCTTCTGAATGGAAGCTGCCGATTAAAACAATAAATGACGAGCAACACAAGATACTCAGTCATTCGAATCTTTACAAGAATAAAGGGATAGGAGAAGTTGTGCTTAAAGCCGGAAACTCAGAATGTTCAGCAGAATCAAAAGTCCCAGAATCCCACACCAATAGAATTAGTCGGAACACCGCTGGCCAACTCTTTTCGGAGAGAAGGTTGAAAAGGGGAGATTGCGAAATCCTGATTTTCTTCCTATCTGCATTGTCAACTTTGGATCGGGTTTGGGATCCTACGCTCAGCATGCCCGGTCTCCTCCTGTAGAGGTCTGTACGGTGTATAGTACGTGGTCCT
This sequence comes from Oxyrhabdium leporinum, assembly GCA_032468155.1. Classification (NCBI taxonomy): domain Eukaryota; kingdom Metazoa; phylum Chordata; class Lepidosauria; order Squamata; family Cyclocoridae; genus Oxyrhabdium; species Oxyrhabdium leporinum. The sequence continues at coordinate 46,782 of JANHFL010001270.1, forward strand.
TTTTCCCGTCCCTTGTTCAAGTTTCGCTAGCAGAACCCGTAGATTAAATGTGTGCTCGGCCATTCCAAGAACAGGTGGGCACTTTCCTTCTTCTTCTTGTTTGCATGCAGGTGGAACGGTGGCCAGAAACTGGATTTGTGAAGAAGCTGCAGAGGAGGGACAATACTTTCTACTATTACAATAAGGAAAGAGAGTGCGAAGACAAGGAGGTCCATAACGTTAAAATGTATGGCTACTGATCTATGTCTCATCCGCTGTTTTTACAAATGATTTTTTTTTTGTCTTGAATAGTATGGAACCCATTAAACAGTTTTTAAGAGTAACTCGATCTGACTTTATATGTGGCTCCGCTCTCTGGAAAAACAAAAGTAAAGGTGTTTTTAATGGGCAATGTAAAAGGTAACAGATTTTGAGATTTCTGTTAGTTGGGGCCATTCTGAAGGCTGTGAGGGTATGCCTGCTTACCTGGAGATGAACCGGACGGACGTCTTCGGGCGTGTGCGTTGTGCTATTGGCTTGGCTTGGCCTACTTCATATATTTTCTGTGTAACGTGGTTGTAGGTTTCTCCCCGGCTCTCCAGTTCCATTTTACGTCTGTTTCAGTAGATGAATTTCGTAAGACAGCTTTAGCCATAACCAAGTCTTGATTGCTACCTTTCACGCTCTAAAAGGAAAAGGAGGAAATCGGGGGGTCTTCGGGGCTCTCTCAGCTTGGTGGTTTTCTTGCAGACATTTCACGACCCAACGAGGGAACATCATCGGTGCAGAGCGCAGAGCACCAAAGCCCCTACAGGGAAAAAAGGATCTGCTGCTCTGCGGCAACCGTCACCAGGTGCGTTTGTGAGGGCTGGGTGTACCTAGGAAGTCTTTAATGCACAATTCATTTCTATAAGGTGCTGTCCTGAACGTGTATGTGTGTTGCGTGTATTGTCTGGTCCTCCTCTGAAGCGGAGCCTTTATTACCGTTTACCTTGAAGGACAACGGTTCCCGTTTACGACATTTATGCCACAACGTATGGTAAGCTTCTTTGGTCCTTAAATATATAAATGGGAGGGGCCGTATTCTCCTTCAGACTTTACCAGGGAAGAGATCGAGGCCTACTCTGAAGTGAGAACGGAAAGTCCTGGAGAACGAATCTGCTGGCCCCAGGCATTTGAATTCCTTTGGCTCTCCCCCGGGCGCGTCAGTAGCAACAGCAGCTGTTAAATTAGTAAAAAGGTTGTTAAGCGAGTCTGGCTTCCTCATTGATCTTGTCAAAAGGTCGCAAAAGGGGATCGGGTGACCGTGATAAATGTGAACCTGTTGTCAAGTGCTTGAATTTTGATCACGAGACCAGCAGATATGTGGCAGGATCCCATCTGGGTCGGTCACCAGGAGTCCTCCAAGGTTTCAGACTCGTGCTGGAGCCCGTCCTCGGGGGACAAATACCTCTGCCGGGATACTTGCCTTCTGCATTCATGAACGGGTAGGTGCTTGGTCTCGGGTTTCTTTCCTGGAGGGCTTACTACTTTGCCTTTCCATCCCACTAGGGCGGAGACCGGGAGTTGCCGACTTACAACTGTAGTGGAGCCCAGAGTTACACGTCGTTTAAGTAGAAAACCTGATTTTAAAACCTTTCTTCCGGTGGTCAGTAAACGCGTTCGTTAAATGAACCCATTGTACCCAGGGGGCCTTTTGATTGGAAATCAGAAAGAAAGACCAGTTTCAACAGCTTAGGTTGCAGCCACGTGCAAATGGCCGTAAATACAGACCGGTTAGGATCGCACGACTACATCGGGGGGTGGGGGCGTTTCAGCCACCGGCACCTTGAAAGTGGGTCGTAGGTAACTCTGGGACGGCCCCTTGTAACTCTGCAGCAGTCATTAGGGGACTGATTTTCAGTTGGGAAGTTGGGAAAGGCTGGCCTAGACGATAAGCGATCATCGAAAGGGTAAAGACGAGAGCTGAAGAAGCTCCTTGGACGAGGAGAGAAACCTCTTCAAAGAGAAACCAGAAAGTCCCGTTGCCTCCTGGGACAGCCAGGACCTGGGTGACTGAGGAGCTCCACAGATAAAAGGCAAGATGCCCCCCCTTTTCAAACCTTTCAACTGTCATGGCTTCTTCTGGTGGAATCATCATAACCTGAAGTTCCATCCTGAAGATGTGGCTTTTCCAGTGGGTGAAATTCTCCGGAAACTGCGGCTCCTCCTGGATCTTTCGGGGGAAAAGAAAAAAGGAAAACGAAGGCAATTGTGTGTAGAACATCCCGAAAGGATTAAACCAGGTATGGTTGGTTGTTCTTACATAACTCTTCAAAATGTAAACTCAAGAGTTCCTGAAATTCGCTTGAGTAGAGTTGGCAGGTTTTGCCACGAGCGTCCGTCAGTAAATTAAAAAAAAAATCCCGGCTTGGAGAGCGCAAGGCCCCCGAGGTTTGCATTGACTTGGTTTAAGAAGTCAGTGTAACGATTTGAGCAAGAAGGATTTAATATTTCTCTAAAGAATTCATAGTTTGTGTTTAGGTACGGCTGGCTTTACAGTAAGGATTTTCAATTGTTTTTCCGCATGTGAGTTAAAATCTCATATATTTACAAAACCCGTTCAACTAATGTTCCCCAATTGGAGTTTCCTAAAACAACATTAGATACAGCAAAATGTTGGCCACCTCAAAAAATGACTTAAAATTATGACAATAAATAGTGGGAAATAAAGGACTTGAGCTCTGCTATAGTTCTCTTTGGTTATGAGCGGTAGAGACACCCCTTTTTTTTAACCCATCAATTTCATAGCCACCGTAAATTCTCACAAAAGGAACATTTCAGATGAGAAAATGAGATGTAAAAACTGTCTTCAGCTCTGGTTTCTTCACCAAGGAATCTTGGGAACGCTTCCTGGGAGGAGAATTTGAATGGGTTTGCTTAGAAAATTCATAGAACTACAGTTTATGGAGTTCCATGACAGTTAAGCCATTTCCATCTGTGCAGAGCAAAATCCTAACGTCTTGTTCCAGAGTCCATCATGTTAAAATCAGTGGTACTGTTCAGAAATTGCCGCTCTAGACTCACTGAGTTGCCTATTTTAATGATCAAGAGGAAAAAGGAACAATGCTTAAGCCAATCTATTTCATTAACAAAGCTTATTTTGGATGTGCCTTTTTTTCCTCAAGGATTCAAATTCCCAAACACGGTTTGTAAAGTATCTTTTCTGCTTTAGAAATTAACCCAGGTTGGGCTACTTAAAACGTAGAAAATATTCTTTGGAGATAATTATTTTGGTTATTTTTCCTACTGTTTTTATGCTACGTGCCACATGGAGGTTCTCCAGCTCATTGGATGAACAGCTTGTTAGATGCAAATGCACAAAGGAAACTTTTCTGTAGATATAAATAGAATTGTTTTGCAAAGACACAGTGGTAAGGAAGGGTGTGGTTGTTCCTGCTTTCTGTTGTATACCTTTGATGTATGTGAATGAAATTACGACTACTAGTAGTAAGCTATGAGCAATGTTGGAAAAACTTTCCCCTTTGCCCCAAATTACAAAAGCCTCTAAAGGCAGCTTTGAGATTTTTACTGATCTGTAACAACAAGGGGTTTTCATAGGGGAAACGATAAAGCTTTGCAAGAAAGCAAGCCATTTATTAAGCTGGTTACAGACACCACTACATCCTCTTCCGGCTTACCTTATTAGGAGGAACAAACATTGGCTGATTCAGGGTAGAAACAGCTTGTCCTTGACTGTCAAGCGATAGCAGATTGAACAAAGAGAGCTTGGTTTAAATTCACGTATCAGCCTGGTTTCCTTCTCTCTTCCCTTCCTTGCCTGTAGCATGCTCTGTATCTTGCCTGCCACTGAAGTGGCGTCGAGCTTATTCTGGTGGCTTTGGTGAGGTCTGCTAATGTTGGCTGATTTGGGTGTGTGTGTGTCTTGTACCACGTATTTCTGCTAAAGAATGGAAGCAAAAAAAGAATATTTTTCGTTCGGGGTTGAAATGAGGGGTCTTCGGTGCTGAGCTTGGTGGTTTTCTTGCAGACGTTTCAGGACCCAGCTAGGTTATATCATCAGTCCTAGCTTGTAACGGTCTGTTCTAGCCGCTCTTAAAGGTTTTCCAATATGGTGTGTTGACATTTGTTTAATGGGAGGTGCATATCCATCATAATTAGCATTTCGCTCACTTTCTTGAGCTATTTTCCATCCAGCTACGCTGGAGGTTTATATCTGACACGGGTGGGTGAGGCAGGCCGTCAGAGGCCTTTCTGCAGGAAGAACAGTTGTTCCTTGGTTGAGGCTTGCCTGTGTGCAAATTTCTCCCATTTGCTTGCAAAATGTCTGAAGGATTTGACGCCCACAAAGGGTTCCAAGAGAAGAGAATTATTTGCAGGCCGAAGGGTGGCGTTTCTGAGCTTGCTGGTTTTCTTGCAGACGTTTCAAGTCCAGACTAGGTGCTAGAAGAGAGACTAATCCAGGGTGGGCAACGATGTCCCCTTCATCACCCGTGGACTTCAATTCCCAGAATTCTTGAGCCAGCCAAAAACAGATCAAGGGTTCGTGTTGATACAAAAGGGTCGCCTCCCTTAAGTTTCTCCTTCACATTTTCTGCAACCAGGTGAGAAGGGGGCTTAGAAAGAAGAGATTGCACCACTGTTGGCTGCTGCCCAATTGGCCCAACTCCCCTCCCTCCCTCTGGCTTCTCCACCATAACAATATCCAGGTTTGGAAAAGTTGCCCTCGAGTCCCTTTTCTCCTCCATTCCATTGGAAAGAAGAGAAACATTTTTAAGACGTTGGGAGTGCAGCAGACGGACAGAAGGTTGTCAAGAATTCCAGGGACGGCCTGCTGAGCACATTCCTATTACGAAATGATTTTATCCTGCGGTTTTATAATCCAGTAAATTAAGGGTTTCCTATTTTTCCAGAGCTCAGTGAACACTTCTCATAAACTGGTTTCTTTTCCTACCAAACTGGTCTCTTTCCTGGCCACATTAAAATATTTAATAATCTAAAACAATTACTTGATCTAGTCTTGAGTGGCTCTCAAACGGACTTGATGAGGTGCTGGTTAAACACAGGAAACACTGCAGCTTTTTATTTGATTGATTTGAAGAAGCCGGGAAGCCTTTCATATTTTGATTTTCCTTCCCGTCAGACCGCATGTTTCTTTCTCCAGGCGCTCCATCAATCTGACCGAAAGCACTTCACCCCATCAGATTTCAAAAGCATAAGTTGGCTGAAGAATATTCTCCGTGCAAGGAAAAGAACACTTGAGAAGCCCAGAATACAAGGAGTTTCTCATTAACTAGAAATTGGAGGGGAACAGGATCTCAAAATCCTTCAAAATCTCAAGGAGTTTCCAGGTACAGGAACTTTTCAAAACGGTGACTTTTTTGTTGCTAAAATTGAGACCCAAATCAGAAATTGTTCCACTGACAGGGCTCCGCAGATTATGTTAAGTGAGTTTTGCCCTGCTTTACAACTTGTCTTGCCACATTTGTTAAGTGAATCACTGCAGTTAAATTAGTAACACAGTTGTTAAGTGAATCTGGCTTCCCCGATGACTTTGCTGGTCAGAAGTTCGCAAAATATGATCACGTGACTCCAGGACACTGAAACCATCATAAATATGAAACAGTTGTCAAGTGTCTGAATGTAAATTACGTGACTATAGGGATGCTGCAACAGTTGTAAGTGTGAAAAATGGTCCCAAGTCACTTTTTTTCAGTGCCATTGTAACTTTGAACGGTCACTAAATGAACTGTTATAAGTCGAGGACTACCTGTATATGCACTGCAGAAAGCAGCAGAAATATTCCAAAAATTAGATTTACACCCTGTATGACCTCCAAAAATCCAGATGACTGCTAGGAGATATGGGAAACTAGCCATTGGTTGCGTGGGAAGCCCCTCCTCCCCAAAGAATGAAATATTTTGGAGGATATTAAAAAGACAAGATAGAATATTTCCCCTAAAGGAGAAATGAAAACAACAACAAAAAACCCCAGGCAGAAACCAGCCCCAGTCTCCCTGCCCCAAGCAGAAACCGAGGGGGGCGGCTTTCAGAAACACAGATTTGGTCATCCATCCATTCAGACAGACTGGGCCAGATGGAAACTAGATAAGCAACCAACAAAAGGTTGACAAGATTAGCCCAGACAAACAGCTAGGATTTGCATTTCCCCTTTTGCCACTAGAGCCAGCCATGACCCCTACATGACCCCTCTGGAATCCAGAAGGTGTAAAACCCCACCCGTTCTCAGCTCCATTTGGTCAGCTGCCCCAGAACCACCAACCCCGGTGGTTCTGCTTCATCAATAAATGGACCTTCTTTCCAATCGGCCTCCATGTTGTTTCCGGTGTCTTCCTTCCGACACCTGATCGTCTCTGGGTCGCCCATCAAGGCTTGTTGCCATTCTGCAGTCACAAAGCCAGCCAGTTGCAGGTTCTTCTGGCCAAGGAGCCCCAGGGGCCTTCAGGGGAAACGACAGCTTACTGGGGCTGGGACGGAGGCCTTCGCAAGCTTCGGAGAAGCCCCTTCGGGCCAGGGGCGGCGGCGGCGGCGGCTGCGGCTGCTGCTGCTCCTGGTGTAGCTACTACCGGTGTCTCTGGAACTGTCCGACCGACGCAGCCCCGGGAAGAACAGAGCAAACTCCAAAGTCAACCGCACCTTACTCGCGATCCTCGCAGGGGCCCACCAAGCGCCGGCCCCAGTCTCCCTCTCTCTGGCACGCGCAGGTAGACTGCTCCCGGACCCGGAGGCTTCAGCGGGGCGGGCTCGTCGGCCGGGCGGCAAAATCCCGAGCTCCCCCACCCGAAAGCCCGCGCTGCCGTCTCGGTCCGGGAGAGCCAAGCGGAACCTCGGGCGGCCTGCCGGGCGCCCCGGTTGCAAAGCGGAGGCAAAGCAGCGAGCGCCTCCCGGGCCAGGCGAGGCCGCCCCAGGTTCGCAAGGCCAGGTGCCGAGCTCCCTGCTCCGGGATTGGCGACGCGGGGCCGATGGGCGGGCGGGGGAAGAAGGCAGGAGCCGCGGAGGCGGAGGAAGCGCGGGCTACTTTGCGACAGCGGCCCAGAGCGAGCGCCCACAGCCCTGCGGAGGAGGGCAGGAACTTGCGGCAGCCGCGCTCGATGGGCCGCCGCCTCGCAGCTCGCCCGGCATCTGCAGGAGGTGGGAAGCGCGCCGGCTGGAACGTTGGCGGCATCGGGGTTCGTTCTCGGAACGCTCGCGCGGCCGGGGTTCCTCCCTGGAACGTTGGCGGCGCCGAGATTCCTTTTCGGAACGTTGCGGAGGCGACTTTCCCGGGCAGGTTCGGCTGGCGGGGGGACGGGATTGGCCCCGGGCTTGGCCGGCTGGCCGGGCGGGCGGCAGCGGCTTTCTGCAGGTGGGGCCGGTTCGGCGCTGGAAAGCGGGGGG
>JANHFL010001270.1:74214-84420 GCA_032468155.1 Oxyrhabdium leporinum
CTTCCTTCCTTCCGTCCTTCCTTCCTTCCTTCCTTCCTTCCTTCCTTCCTTCCTTCCTTCCTTCCTTCCTTCCTTCCCTCTCTCCCTTTTTACAAGCTCAACTTCTGCTTTTGAATCTGTTCACTCAACTGAAGCAACAGGCAGGAGACTTTGAAGCTGGAGTCGAAAGAAAAATTTGTAGTCTCAGAACGGCTGCTTTTGCCGTTGCAATTAAGATCAGCTTCTGCAAAATGATACTTGTATTAAGCAAGAGATTTTTAAAGGCATTGGTTCAATCTTTCCCTCCAAATTACAGTCCTGTGTTTTGTGGAACAAGTCTGGAATTAAATGCACATGGGAGAGACTTTACAGAACATTTTCACAAGTGGGAGATGCCAAAATACAGTTAGCCATCTGTTAAAAAAAACCCACAGGAGAAATACAACAGGCTTCTGATGAGAAAGATTGCAAATCTCCTGGTATAAAATTATATTATCCCGATTTATATATCTACAGGGTATCCAAGGACCACATAAATAAATCCTTATAAAGCCATAGTAAGGCCACCCCTGGAATCCTGCATCCAGATTTGGTCACCACATTACAAAAAAGATGTTGAGACTTTGGAAAATGTGTAAAGAAGAGCAACTAAGAAGATTAAAGGCCTGGAGACTAAAACATACAAAGAACGGTTGCAGGATCTGGTTTGGCCAGTCTGGAGAAAAGAAGGACTAGGGGGGGACATGATGCTATTTCAGTGTTTGTGGGGCTTTCCCAAAGAAGAGGGGGTCCACCTATTCTCCAAAGCACCTGAAGAAGCAGCGGATGGAAGCTAATCAAGGGGAGAAGCAACCTACAACTAAGGAGAAACTTCCCAACAGGGAGGACCATCAACCAGTGGAACAGAAGTTGCCTTCAGAAGTTGTGGGTGCTCCATCACTGGAGGCTTTTAAGAAGAGACTGGACAGCCACCTGTCTGAAATGGTAGAGGGTTTCCTGCTTTAGCAGGGAGTTGGACTAGAAGGCCTTCAAGGTCCCTTCCAGCTCTATTCCGATTGATGGAACATTTGGCTCTTAGCTGTACAGTCCTTCGGAAAGGGATGTGGCTGTATCCAACAGGCAGATGCTTCACACTCAAATCTTTGCATTCAGGTTTTGAAATCAAACGCAGAGTTTAGTGAACCTTATCCAGGATTTTCCTTCTCGATTCGGGCGAACAGATTGGACGCATGTTTGAGTCTCTTGTGGGAATTGGGGGAAAAAAACACAACATAATGAGATTATACACTGCCTGCCACGGTCATTCGGGGTGGAAAGTATTTGGGACATCGGTTGCAGGAAGTCAAGGAAGGAAATCACCGCAGCTCAAGGGAGCTGATAAGATTTCTGAGCACGGGGGTGGAATCCAGAGACTGTGGCCTGCCTTGAACTGAATCGATCTTTGGGCTGGATGGCAATGCGGATGCAGATAGCAGGAAGTTCTTTCTTTTCTACTTTAATGTCACTGCATTCTTCTCACTGATAGTAAAGAATGAAACCTGCAGATACCGAAAAAGACACACCAAAACAAATTTTAAAAACCTGAAGAACATCATAAGGAACAAAAAAAACACCTTAAGACAACTCATTTTTCCTTTCTCTTCCATTGTCCGTAGACATGAGTCACATTTTCAATATTGGTACTTTTCTTGAAATATGGAAAACTGTTGCTTATGTTTTTAAAACATTTTTGTCTGATTTTTAATCTTTTTGTTATAAACTGTATTGAAATATCTAAACACATCTTGCTTTGTAATTAATGTGTACGGGAGCCATTCTAGCTTGAATTTAGTTAAACTATGAATAAATAAAGTTAGTTTTGCCATCCCTGCTTATTTTCCAGTTTTGGCCTTCCATTCTTGTATTATTGGCAGGGTTTCACTTTTCTAATCTTGAGCCAAATTGGTTCTTGCTGATGTTAATATTTCTTAGTAGATTGTGATAACTTTTGGTTTCTCCTCTCTGGAATTGATCCCAGTAAAAAAATATTTGTGGTTTTCAGTCAATGTTATTTAAAAAAAAATATTATTAATGTTTTGATGTATTCCCTTCCACTAGTCTTGGTTGTTTTCAAATAAACCACGCGTGGTACTCTTTTTTTTTAATATTGCACTTCCAACATTTCTTCTTTTAGGGTTTGTTCTCCTGGTTAATCACTGACAGGGATTTTGTACTAATTTTCTCTCAAATTGTTGTTTGGGGTGATTTTTTAAAACTGATTTCCCCCCCCCCCCCCATTATTTTTCTCAGTCAATTGCCTGTTTGGAGTTTTCCATTCATTTTGTCGCACAGTTTTTAATTTGTTGTGTTTCCGTGGCTTATCTGAAATGCAATTTATAGACATGTCTCGGTTGATTATATTGAGTTGGGCATGCTTCAATTCTGTCCTATTTCTCAAACGTTCCTCTTTTCCCCTAGAGATTTCTTTTTTATTCTTGTAGTGATTTGTAGATACCGTTTGTAAATTCCCACTTCCATTAAGCAATTCTTGCTGCGTTTTTCATCCCTTTTCTGAATCTCTGTATACCGTATTGACTCACAAAATCACAGTTCTTACTATCTTTGGAGTGAGACTTTCGTGTATTACATTGGAGACTGAGTTAGGCTCCTAATGCATTTTAGCTATTCGCTTCGAGAGAATTCTGATTAGCCTCTTGCCGCGCTAAGGGAAAAATATACTTAACAGAATAACAGAGCTGGAAGGGATCTTGGGGGTCTCCTAGTCCAACCCCCTGCTGAAGGAGCAGACCCTAGACCTAGCATCTCCATGGTCACATGATCAAACTTCAAGCATCTGACTTATGACAGTCGTAGCATCCCGGCATCGTACGATCCCTTTTTGCGACGTTCTGAGAAGCTAAGTCAATGGGGAAGCCAGATTCACTTAACAACCATATTACCAAAGAGCCGCGGTGGCGCAGTCGTTAGAATGCAGCACTGCAGGCGAATTCTGACGGCTGCCAGCAGTTCGATCCTGACCAGCTCAAAGTCGACTCAGCCTTCCGTCCTTCCTAGGTCAGTAAAATGAGGACCCAGATCGCCGGGCACGATAGGCTGACTCTGTCAACCGCTTAGAGAGGGCTGTAAAAGCACCGTGAAGCGGTCCACAAGTCTCCGTGCTGTTGCTGTTGCTGCTCATTTAACAACCGCAGTGATTACCCAATCTTGTCGTCTACTATCAGCGTGAAAGCTGTACTGAAGTGCAGTTCAATTCTGGTCGTTTTCTGCTCGTGTCTGCAAGACCTTCTGCTCACTTTGTGGAGGTTGGTGACATGCTTGTGGGGGAGACCCACCAACTGTTCCCTCTGCATATCCAGAGTGTAGAGGAAGAAATGTCTAAGCCAGGATTCAGCCGAGATGGCGCGGAGGGTGCACTGCGTTTCTGTAAACACAGAATCGCCCTTAGCGACCCGTGTGAGTCTCTCCAACGCTTCTCTTGCACGCCTCCCCAACGTCTCATCATTTCAGGCAGGTTGGGGGTGCCCCCAGCTGCGGATCTTTCTCTGCGCTGTGGTGCTGTTTTCTCAGAGGTGGACGCGCGTGTCGTACGTTCATTCATCAAAACAACAGAACAAAGTAGCGTGAAAATAGATTCGGTGCTATCAACGATGGCTGTTCTTTTATTCCAGAATGGAATTTCACAAAGATAGCAACTTTTAAAAAATGGATTCATCTAGGTGGGAAACAGGGTGCCAAAACAGCCCGAGGAACCCGGTTTGATGATCTCGAGGAATGCAGGAGACCTTGAGGAAGCCACACAGGAACAATGAAAGCAAACCAAGAGACAATTTAGGCTTGGGAGCTAAGGTGTGAGGAAAAGACCATTCTAAATAGGAGCAAAAGGTAAAGGAAGATTTCAGCCTGCTAGCTGTTGCTGACTCTAGGGGGCGCTGGGCATCTCCGTTTCAAGGCCATTGAGCCAGTGCTGTCCGAAGGTATTTCCGTGGCCATGCGGCCACATGGTGTCACAGAGCACTCTTACCTTCCCGCCAAAGTGGTACCTATTTATCTACTCACATTTGCATGCTTTGGAACTGCTAGGAGGTTGTCGGTTGTCTGTGGGCTATTTTGGAGATGTTTTTGATGTCTGGCAGTGTGATCCTTTTCATAACTTGTGTTGATTGTGCTGCAGTGGGTTGAGTGTCCAGGCGCGCTTTGTTAAAGTTGCGTGCGTATCTACTTTGTTGGAAGAAGTTGCGTAGCCATTCTCATTCCTTTTTCTGCTATTAGGGTTGCTGTAGTGCAGGGGTGTCAAACTCAATTTCTTTGAGGGCCGCATCAGGACTGTGGTTGACCTCGGGTGGGGGGTGACTGGGTGGGTGTGGCCGATTGGGGTGGGTGTGGCCGACTGGGTGGGCGTGGCCAGCTTGACGCCATTCTCCAAACTGCTGGCATGTTTCTTCCTTGCATTGGGTAGAGCGGGCCAAAGCCTCGTGAGCCGGCCCCTTACATTTTCCAAGATGGCCCCGCGGGCCGGATCCAACCACATCGTGGGCTGGATCCGGCCCACGGGCCTTGTGGTTGACACCCCTGCTGTAGTGGATTTGTGCTCCTCTAAATAATGTCCTTACACAGCTTCTCTTATGCGTAGGTTGCGTTGTTAACTTTGGTAATGGAGCACTTAGTAGTGTGGGTTGGCGTGGGTAGTTCAATCCTTCTGAAGACCTCAGGTCTCTCGTACAAGTGTACATGGGCGACGGATCCAGCCTTTCAGAATATGGTTACTCATATTATTTGTGGTGTAAGAAAACCTCCAGACTTTAATGAGAGAAGAAACACAATGGTTTGACAGCTGAGGAAAACCACATCACCTTCCTTGACATCACACCTAGAAGGAAGGAGACTAGCGGGTGTTTCTTAAAATGTAGAGTTATTGTACTGTGCTAATGAGTCCTCTTCTTCAGCTGCTGGAGGGGATTATTCGGGCTTTCGTGAATGTCCACATGGTTTAGGTTTGGATGTGAAAATTGTGTCGGGGTTAAAGGAGAGCGAGAGGCACCTCAGCTTTCAGTTTTGACAGGTTCTGTATTTCCTCCTGGCTGTTCATGAGCACCTTCCCGATTTTAGCGCTGTTGTCCTACCTGAAAGAGCTCTCTTGTTGTTACACTGTTGAGGTCATTGAATGAGCAAGTTCTGTGTTGGTGTTATATAGTCAACACAAGATTAAGCGTGGCTCCCTCTGATTGCGAGCAACTTTTGATCAGGGGCTGAAGGAAGGATTGTACCTCTACCAGCTGTCTTGCTCAACTGCGGCCCCTGTTAGCTAGTGATGCTTTGTAAGACTTTTTTCCTTTTTGAGCCTCGGGTTTGCAGAAATATTTTGGGGCACAAAATGTTATTGTTTGAGGCCAAGTGGGAGTGGAGGCAAAAGTCAGTCATCTGCACTGCATGGTGTTCGAGGAGAGATGTATTCAGAAGTCCAGCTGAACGTATAGCAATTTCCGTGTGATAGTCTGAGCTCTATAATCTAAAACTAGGATCTCAATAGCTGTAATAATATAATGCAATTTTATTGCAGGGTTTGCAAATCTTGGCAACTTTAAGACGTGTGGACTTCAACTCCCAGAGTTCCCCAGCCCGGCATTTGGACTTAGACCATTTGTGAACATGTAATGATTCTAGGCAGAGTCCTCTCTTGACGCCGCCTCCAGGCTCTGTCTCTGCCTGTCTTCTTTTTCTACAGATAAACCGTGTCTTCCACAAGAAAGATGCATTGTATGAGTGGGTCCATGAAGTGACGCTCTGCCTTTGAAAGAGGTTTTTCCATCGAGGGGGAGAGAGGTCAGATAAATCAAGAGGGCAGCTTTGATTGCGTTGTTACAGCTGCCATCTTGATGGCCTTTTAAGAGCCTCCCCCGTGGACCACTCTGCTTTCCACCAGTAATTAGGTGAAATAGAGACGAGTGAAGGACGATGAGTAAATCCCCGTTGCATCTGGCAGGCAAAACAGATTGGAACTACAGGGCACAAATGAATCACGACAATTAGAGAGTGATTTGCATCGCAGCCGCTGGCACTGAGCGGTTGATGGATGAGGACTAAGTGAATCAACCACCCCTGCGCATTACGCGCAGGGATTATGGCGAATATTACTCAGCCAGGCAAGCATTCCAACCAAACAGGTAGCGGCCGTTCTCTTCCCCAAGTAATTCCGCATCTCCCGTGGTTTCCAGCCCAGGACCTCGCTCAGAACCATCAGCCTGGTTTGGGAGCCTCTTTTCTTCCGGGGATCTTGAAAGCCTAAAAATAGTCCAAGAGTGACTAGGCCTCCTTGGGGGAAATCAGGAAAGAAGGAGGAGGTTGCGTGTGTATCCCTGCCAGTGAGGGAAGGCATCGCCCACAGGTTCTGCAGAGTTGCCTGGCTTGGGATAAGAAGACCATCTTTGGCGCGTGTTCAGACCAACGTTAGCTAAGCCAGCGGTTCACCGGTTGGACAGTGTCAACATTAAGAGACAGAACAGGTCCAAAGCTGGTTCTGATCTGGTTCCCAGGGCCCAAGCCTGGAATCCCCCCCGTCTCCCCGCCCTTTGGAAACCCACCCTGGTAGGATGAACCCTGCCACGTGTCTCTCTGCCTCCTCACGGCTCGAGGAGCCTTAGAACGTTTTTAACTGGGTCCATTGGTCGGAAGACAGCTGGCTTTTCACTACCAGGGAGGGAAAGGTCAAAGAAAAGGGCAGAGGGAAACAATCACACACACACACACACACACACTGCTTTCTTTGCTATGTTGTTATGGTATTAACCTTTCTAGCTTACCCTTGCAAAATTTATTATGGCAGGCTCTCTGAAATACTTGGAAAATATCGGAGGGATGGAGGGATGGAGGGAGGGACGGATAGACAGACAGACAGACAGATGTGGGCAGATGATAGAGAAAAATAGAGATAGAGATGAAAGAGATAGGCAGATAGACAGTCAGATAGAACACACATTTATTCTTTCCTTCTCTCCCTCCCTCCCTCTCCCTCCCTCTCTTTCTCTCCCTCTCTTTCTCTCTCACACACACACTCTCACACACCCCGAGAGGGAGACAGAGATGAAGATGTGTAAAAGGCTAAGCGGTAGGTGGATTTTTAATAGCAATACTCAGCTTCTGACTCTGACCTAAACCCTCAATCTCACTGCAGGCTTTAGGTGAAGTCCGTTGCCACCTGGATTTGCGTTGTATCTTTGAGATGCCTGTGAAAAGAAGGGCAAGTCAGCTACCTTTCTTCTGCCATCCCCTTTCTGAAACCACCTCTTCTTCTTTTCTCCACCCTCCGTCCCCTGACCAAGATCTAAACGGAAGTTGCTTGCTCTGGAATAGCGAGGGTTAGTTAGTGTTGACTTGTCAACACCTGTCCGATTGCGTTGTGGCTGTGGCAGAAACAACAGCGGTTGAAGAGGCGGGCCTGTTCCTTGGCCATCCCTCGGGAGGCTCTTCACCGGGTCACCTCGTGGCATTATCTCACAGATCTAATCTGACCCAATCAAAAAGCTTATCTAAGGAGGAAAAGAAAGATTTAGAATATGGAGTCGGAAGGGACCTCGGAGGTCTTCTAGTCCGACCCCCTGCTCAGGCAGGAAACCCTATTTCAGACAAATGGACGAACGTCGTTCTTTCGTTTTCTAAATTTCTTGCAGGCCGACTACCACTTTGAGTACACCGAATGTGATAGCAGCGGGTCCAGATGGAGAGTGGCGA
The DNA here is from genome assembly GCA_032468155.1 of Oxyrhabdium leporinum. Lineage (NCBI taxonomy): Eukaryota > Metazoa > Chordata > Lepidosauria > Squamata > Cyclocoridae > Oxyrhabdium > Oxyrhabdium leporinum. The sequence goes on from JANHFL010001270.1 coordinate 81,919, forward strand.
TTCCGAATCCGGGAGCCGAATGTTCCGGCTTCCCTGACCCCATCAAAGGAAAAGAATGCAGTAGGTCTTTCTTTTATTTAAAAATTAAACGTAATCATCAGAAAAAATAATTCAACTTTTTAAATCGAAAAAATTTTAACAGTAGCAATAATAACGTGGTCCCAAATCTCCTACAGAGCTCGCCAGTCGTTCATGCTTCTCTTTATGGGCTGCGTTTATGCAGTTTCTAAGGCTGTAAAAGAGAGAGGGGGAGATTTGTACTTTTAGACTTGTGGGGCCTGTCAATGTCGCTCCACAATGAAGTCGAATTAGCTCACCCGGTTGTGATTCCTGTCTGGTTGATGCCATGAAGCTGGCATGGTCTGACCTCAAAAGGAGCCCGTCGGGCACCCAGAGAGCCAAACCCTTACTTTCTCCTCTTGCGAACTATCTCTGTATTTAGCATCTGAAGTTGGGAAGACGTCTGGCAGAGGGTGGGTCTTCTCAGTGGTGGCCCCTAAGCCTAGTAACTCTTAACCTTAAGAGCCCTGGTGGCGCAGTGGTCAGAATGCAGTATTGCAGGCTAAATTTTGCCAACCGCCAGCGGTTCGATCCTGACCGAGGTGGGTAAAATGAGGACCCAGATTGTTGGAGGCAAAAATGCTGGTTCTGTGAACCAGTTAGAGAAGGCTGTAAAAGCACTATGAAGCGGTGTATAAGTCTAATTGTTATTTTTATTGCTGATCTACTTATGTGTGTCTGGAGCCATACAGGTTTTCTTCCTTATAGGTCCTGTTTCTCAGACTTCTCTCAGGATTTTGATCTGTTTCCTCTTTTATTAATTGTTTCTCGGTTATAAATTTTATTGTTTTTATTGGGCTGCCCGTTGCCGGTTGTTAGAGGAGTGTTTGCTTCCTGCCGTTCTGTGGTTTCATTTTACTCATAACCACCTTGATATTTTAAGTAAAAGGTGCAAGACTTTAAATTTACAATTAGGTGCCCAGTGTGGTTTTTCTACCAGCGCAGGAGGGAAATGTAATTTCTTTTTATGTAGTTATGTAGTGCTAATATTTTAGTAGAGCAAAAAAGCAGTTGCGGTTAATGAGGCTTCACAATTTTGCTGGTTATTTTCCTTGGTCATAATTTAGCAGAAAATGTCAGCGTTGTTTCCAAGTTAAAATGCTTGTTGTTTTTCAGATAGCTGGCCAATGTATTTTTGTTGGGTTTTTTTGTCTTGGGGAATTAAAAGAAAAAATACGTGACCTGACTAGTATTAATGTTTCATTTAAGGTTCTCTGCTATAATTCCATAAACAGTAAAGGGCCTTTTTAAGATTTTTTTCTGGAATAATCTCTGTTGAGTCGAGAGAAAGGAAGGACTAGGGGGGCAGGATAGCAATATTCCAATATTTGAGGGGCTCCTACAGAGAAGGGGGGGGGTCCACCCATTCTCCAAAGCACCTGAAGGCAGGAGAAGAAGCAACGGAAACCAATCCAGGAGAGAAGAAACCTGGAACTAAGGAGAAATTTCCTGACGGTGGGAACAATTAATCCGTGGAAAGGCCTCCCTCCAGAAGCTGTGGATGCTCCATCCCTGGAGGTTTTCAAGAAGAGGTTGGATGGACACTTGTCTGAAATGGCAGAGGGTCTCCTACTTGAGCAGGGGGCTGGACTAGGTCATCCTTTTGGGCAAAAATGGAGCTTTGGGGAAGTTTTGAGAGTTTGTTTTTCAGGGTGAAGAGAAATCATAAGAGGAGAGACGTAAGTTTTCACGAAAGGTGGCTTAGCAACCACAGTCAGGTGTACCTCTGATGCAAACTCACCTGGGAACCAGGTGGGTATTCTTGGTCTCCCCAGAGAGCCATCAGAAGCCCAGAAGTTGCATTCACCAACACGCCCTGCTCACCCGCTGTGTAGCCCAGCTAATTGCAGGGAGTGTGGAGTCTGAGAGAATAACAAATGTAGTTGGAAGTCAAGTCGTCCAGCGGTCCCAGATACTAATTTGCTATTCGTTTATTAGTTTGATTAAACCAGGCGACTGCTGGCGTCCTCGGAGCAATTCCTCCTTATGGACATGTGTGGAACATGGAAAGAATAGGCGAAGGGATCAAAGGCAGCAACAGAGAGTGTTACCAATGACCTAAACTAGCCTAGGTTCTTACTCACTGCACGTTCAGCTCAGATATAGATAGATATAAATTATCTTCCTCTCTGCTGTCGGGACTGAGAACCTACTTAGAAGAGTGTGCGGGTTGTGGTCAAACCTGAAAGTCAAGTTTGGTCGGAAGGCAGACATAGAAATGATATTCTCCATTCCTAGGTGGTTCCTCTTGGTATGAGTTCACCACAGATCAACATTGCAAAGAAAAGAGCATTAAGGAAATTGCATGTTCTCCTGGAGATGACTTATGAGTAGAAGATCAGAAGATGACCTAAAGAATATTGGTTGGATCCTTCCTTCCTTCCTTCCTTCCTTCCTTCCTTCCTTCCTTCCTTCCTTCCTTCCTTCCTTCCTTCCTTCCTT
>JANHFL010001271.1:6474-25082 GCA_032468155.1 Oxyrhabdium leporinum
TAGGACAGAGAAAAGGCAGGAGCAGAAAAGGTCAGCCAGATTACTCACAAGGAGAAAGCCTCGCCCTTCTTGATGGGATGCACCAGAAACTGGCTATTTAGCACAGCAGACAGATGGGTATCTGTTTGATCTTGGTAATGCTATGTATGTTTTAGTTTGCAGTACTCATTCTTTACAAGTTTTGTATTGAATAAGCTTTGCTAGTCATTGCTACTACAGGAATGGAAATCATAAAACTATGATGACACCAAGCTGGAAAAAGCTGCTTTAGAAATTGATAATCTCTGCCTCCAAGATCACAACACAATTTTAGAAAAAATATAAAATAAACTGCTATTGTTCTTGTTCTGGGCCATGTCTACTAGGCTTCATGTTGCATGATTGTGGCTGATGAAAAAATACAACCTAACTTCAGCACAAATGCCAACTTGTAATCAGGTAGTTGGATCCTCCGTTTCCATGATTATACAAAGAAGCTCTTGATTACAAAGCCTACTACTCTTCAGGATGGATGAAAGTGTAATATTCTGGAGACAGGGGATGAATGAATTCATTATATAAATTTTATTAGCTAAAGCCAAAGAACGGAGAGCAGGAGGTGGAGATAACAGACATGAAAAGCTCAGAGTCATTAGGAAAAGTAAATATTACTGCTCTAATCTAAGATTTCATCAGTGCTGGCAATTATTCCTATTCTGTAGAAATGCCCCACTGAATATTCAATATTTTTATTTTCTTGTTATTTTACCTTCCAGCTGCATTTGCCAAAATGAAACAAACCACCCTTCAGATTCTCTGTAGCCTTTTCTTTCTTTTTTTTTTGACAGCTAGTTCAGCAGTGCTGCGCTGCCATCTAGGGACACATATGCATATTAATATGCAATCTACATTCTCAGGAGAAAAATAAGCCCTTTTGCTGGAAGATAGACTTCCTCAACCTGTAGCTAGTCATTAATATTTAAAGATTGGTGTTCAATGAAGATTGCAAAGAGGCCGCAAACTGTTTAGGGAGAAAGCTTTGGATTCCAGCAGTCAGAAATTAAGGATAAGAGAAATGCTTCCAACACAGTATCTAATTATCTTTCAACTCTCAAATGATTAAGGCAGTAAACACATAAAGATAAAGCTACCAAAAGGAGGTAAGTTATTAAGCAAACTCCAGGGAAGAAGCATTTGTTTTCTATCACCATGTTTATTTCTCCTGAAAGCCCATATCCTTCTTACTGGCCACCCAAGACAGCAGAATTAATTTTTAAATATGCTTGAAGAACTGAGACTCTCAAATACTCATAATTTTATCTTTGGTAGAATAGGAATTCATCCTTATTTCTCTCTTAAGTTAACCAATAGTTAGCTGTGCTTTTCTATCTGTGGGTATTTTTTATATTCAAAACAAGAAAAGAAATAATACGTATTGAGTACTTAGAGTCACATGCAAAAAAAAAAATTGCTTCTGTTCAAATATTTCCATGAATCTCTAAAGGAATAGATGCACTTAAAATTTCTCCATGGGTGCAAAATTTAACACAATGTCTTGATACAAATTTGACTGCATACTTACAACTTACCTGCAGTTATGTACTGATTCAAACAAAGAAAATGAATATGGCAGGTGCAGAAATTCAGACAAACTTCCAGATGATTCCTTGCTCTTTTTTTCTTTAAACTGCAAAATTGTCGTTAGACTTAAATATACCCATATTAACTCTTAGGCACAATAGACACAGTGCCTAGGGATTGCAAAAATTTGGAGGCTTACAAGAGTTTATGTGAAAACATAAAAAGTAATGATAAAATCAACATTCTAACCAGTAGATGTAGTCCTTGACTTATAACAATTTGTTTAGTGATCATTTGACGTTAGGGCACCACTGAAAAAGGGACTTGACTGATTCTCACATGACAGTTGCAGCATCCCTTCAGTCACATGATCAAAATTTTGGTGCTTGGCAATCAGCAAGCATTTACAATGATTCCCATATCCTGGGCTCATGTGATCATCCTTTGTGATCTTTCCAGATAATTTCTGAAAAGCAAAATCAATGGGGGAAGCTCAATTCATTTAACAACCATGTGATTCACTTAACAACTATGATTTCAGCAAATCACTGAACAACTGTGGCAAAAAAAGGTCATAAAAACCAGGTGCGATTTACTTAACAACTGCCTTGCTTAGCAATGGAAATTGTGCTCCCAAGTCAAAGACTACCAACATATCCTACACTTAAATACATTTGAATTTATTCTTATTTATTATGTGATAAATCATTGCTGCGATAAATTTATTGTAGTTATTTTATCATTATGCAGTAAATAACTTAAACTGCTGTGATTTATTAACAAATAAGTCTAGAACATACCTTTATATTATCCAGAAAACTGTTATAATGAATGCTTATGAAGATGTATGTATTTAAGGTCTATAAGAGTCTTAGTGTAGCTATGGGCCAAAATATGACTGACTCATTATTTCTATACTTAGCCAGATGAAGACAATTCCCATGGTGCACAAATAACTCTGACCTTTCTAACTCTTCTAGTTGTAATTGTTGTTCTTCTTACTTTAGATAACAAAAGGGTCCTCTAAGCAGCACTCTGAACATTTGGAAACGAAAATAGTTCACTCTTATAAAAACAGGAGCAGTCTGTGAAAAAAATATCTAAACATTTCACTTACAGGTTCAGCTGTAAGAAACACAAAATGGAACTCACATGTAACTGAAGGTGCCAAGGCAAGATCTGGAAGACCATATTTTTCTAGAACTGCCTGAAAAGTGGTCATATAAGCAAAAACCCACAGACTATTGCAAATTCTGGAAAATGGGGTTAGCTGACACTAGACCAGTTCTCCAAGCATCGTTGCTCATACCAAAGTAATATATTGGGACAATTGTCAGAAGCAAACCTTTTATTTGACCTCATCCAAAAAGTCATCAACTACTGTATGAAAAAGAAAATTTTAATAAACCTGAAACATTTTGGAAGAAAATTCTTTGGACTAATGGGAAAAAAATCAGACAGCTTAGGATCATACAAAACAAAGGTGACACATTTGAAGAAAAGAGCACCTTTGTAACTGCTAAATATGGAGATTGCTCTATTATGCTTTACAGTTGTGTGGCAGAAAAGCTGCAAGAAATATTATGTGGATGGAAGAAATAATGGATTCAAATCAATACAACATACCCTAAAAGTAATATCCTGCAGTCAGTGTAGGAATTAAAGCTGAAAGGAGGTATATTTTAGCAAGAAGATCCAAAACACACTTTCAAAATCAATTCTGAACTACTTAAAGGAAAGAAAGCTAAAGTTATCAACTGGCCTTCCCAGACACCATATAGGGGTCAGAACCCCCTCCCCATTTTTTTTCGCACTGTTTGCTAAATTACAACACAATGAAGAACAGAATGAAAAAAGAGGGATTGTCAGAAAAATACCGAATACTGTTTCAATTTAATATTAATAATTACAACTTATATAGTGCCTTTGACATTTTCAAAATGTATCTAAAGCATTATTGCAATAGGCCTTACAATGTCTAAGCTGAAAGGAGAAACTTGTATTTCTAACACATTGCAGATGGAAAAGAGAAAGAGGAGGATAATGCTTGTGCTTCTGCTTGTTAAAATCCTGTGTTTGATTCATGGCTAGTGCCATATGAACTGGAATTTCTTAGCTCAGTGTTTCTCAACCCTGGCAACTTTAAGATGGGTAACTTCAGCTCCCAGAATTCCCCAGCCAGCACAGGAAATTCAGTTACATAATATTGATGCTCTTGCATGTATGCCAGTGTGTGGATTTCCTTGCTGACATCACTGGTTGTAAGTTTTTGGAAGAAATTATTAAAATGGATTTCACCTTTTTTAGAAGTTATTTCCTTTGTCACTCTATGGAAGCAAAAGTTGGACTTTGAAGAAGTAGGATAAGAACAACACTGATGCTTTTGAGCTCAGGAGAAGACTCCTGAGAATACCATGGTCAGTCAAGAAAACAAACAAATGGATACCAAACCAATCAACCAGAGTTATCACTTAAGACACAAATAACCAGTCTTAAATTATCCTACTTTGGACAGATTACATGGATAAGGCTCTGGTACTGAGAAAGGTGGAAGGGGTGGTAAGAAGAGCTGAAAGTCCAGATTAGGGACAAATCACCATAGATAAATATCTATGTGGTTGCTGAGGTTCAATTACTTGGTGCCATATAATTAAATTAAATTAGTGTGTAATTTGAACCTGACAGTAAATAATTTGCTGTTCTGGAAGCATGAAGCTGGGCAAAGCTTTGACAGGTCATATTAGTATGAGAAAGTTCTGAGAATTTTCTAAAGCTTAACTAACCTTGAAAGGTCCAAATATTAATTGCAAACCTTTAGAATGTAAATTCCATTTAATTTGCTTTTATAAATGCAATATTTCCTAAAAGGGAAGCTGGACCTGAAAATTGAACTATTGCAGTTTATTCTTGAACTTTATTCTTGAATCTTTTTTAAAAAAGGTTGTTGCTTTACTTAATATTCTACTATGCTACATACCATCACACTTTCCCCAGTGCACAATCATGCGCACTGTTTGGCCTTCCTCAAAGCACACTGGCCACATTCAAGACACTTTTAATGCTAGAGCACTTTTATACAGGCAATGAACTGCTTGCTGAAGTTTGTAATATATGCATTCAAATTGGCTAGGTGGGAATATACTGCATGATAGGAATTCAGTGCAAGATCATTACTTAAGCTATGTACTCAATTCTTGAGGAACATGCAGAGATGGTTTCTGAATTAGATATAATAAAATGAATATGGAACAAAGATTTTTATTTTTTCTTATATTTTAAACAATTCATTTTGGATAAGCTATAATCTTGTCCAAAGCTATTACGGAAGTCTGTGCATGTCTGCTTTCTTTATAAGGACAAGGAACTGCCTTTTCAAATTATCCAGTGGTTTGAGTGCTATACCAGCAAATCCTTTAATACTCAGATTCATGTATTGTTATATAAAAAGAGCTTTTTAAGTACTTATACTTGCTCATGTGGAAAGAAGATTGACACACATCTTACTTTCACCATACTTTCTCTTTTACATTGATTAGTCAGTTTCTATCTACGGCAGTTCTGTGAATCTAATGTACAGTATTACCATATGCCCATACAATTTGTAGCCGATACTTCTCATGATATATCAGCGATTTTACAGATGAATGAACTATAAATCTAACTCTAATAGAATTAGGTCAACGTATTTATTCATTTCTGCATGATATGAAAAGAATATAATAGAATAACAGAGTTGGGACCTTGGAGGTCTTCTAGTCCAACCCCCTGCTCAGGCAGAAAACCCTATACCATTCCAGACAAATGGTTGTCCAATCTCTTCTTAAAAACTTCCAGTGTTGGAACATATACAACTTCAGGAGGCAAGTCATTCCACTGATTATTCTATCAGGAAATTTCTTAGTTCTACGTTGCTTTTCTCCTTGATTAGTCCATCTCTTGCTTATTGTCCTGCCTTCAGATGCTTTGGAGAATAGGTTGACTCCACCTTTTTTATGGCAACTCCTTAGATATTGAAACACTGCTATCATGTCATCCTAATCCTTTTTTTTCCACTAAGCTAGACATACCCAAATCCAGCAATCATTCTTTATGTTTTAGATTCCAATCCCCTAATTGTCTTTGTTGCTCTTCTCTGTACTCTTTCTAGAGTCTCAACATCTTTTTTGCATTGTGGCAAACAAAACACGATTCAGTATTCCAAGTATGGTCCTACCAAGGCAACATAGAGTGGTATTAACACTTCATGTGATCTTAATTATATCCCTCTATTAATGCAACTTAGGACTGCATTGGCTTTTTTGGCAGCTGCAGCACACCGCTGGTTCATATTTAAGTGATTGTTCACTAGGACTCCAAGATCCCTTTCCCAATTACTACTAATGAGTCAGGTAGTATCTATACAATACCTGTACTTTTGGTTTTTCTTGCCTAAACCTTCACCATTGAATTTCATTTTGTTAGATAGTTGTAGTTATGCTACAAATTCAAGGCAGCCACTTACAAGCCCAGATGTTCAAACATGGAGCACAAGTAATGGAGGCTATGTAATTGTTCAGAAGACCACCCATCTCATAATTAGATCATGACAAACCAAAAAAATTAATTATGTATTCCTTTATTGGATAAGGTACCGGTATATTACAACAGACAAACATATTACACATGCTGTACAAAATATACATTCTGATTACGTGAGAAAATATAAATAGTTACAAGGAAAGAACAGCTATAAGAAAACATTGATTTGCATTGCCCTGGATATTTACAGCTATTACTTTGGCATTGGAAAATGCATCAGTAATTTTCTTCCCTGCAAACTGCAAAAAAACCCCAAACAAACAAAAACCTTTTAAAAAGTACACATAAGTGAAGTGTTTCAAAATTGCCTGACTTCTAATTCCAGACACAATTCCTTATAGATTTTGTTTTCAGAATAGGAGAAAATATTTGCTCGCTAAGGAGTCATCTCCCCAAAGCATAGCTTAGAGAAACTATAAAATGTTTAAATTCTTTGCTCTACAATTTACTTTTAGACATTCTTGTACTGATAAATATCCTCAATACTTTATTCATTCCAGATTTCCAGTCTGACTGCTGAACCCATTTTAGCCTCAAAGCTGTATGAATTGCTTTACATAAAGATATGCAGGGAGTCCTTGCTTAGCAACTGTTCAGTTATCATGGTGATGAAAAAGTAACTTCACAATCAATCCTCACATTTACAAGTTTCTATAAAGAAAAGGAAAGCTGAAAATCATAAGCAAAGCCTTGGTTTCACTTTGTGACCGCTTAATAGCTGACTTGCCAGTCCCAGTTGTGGTTGCTAAATAGGAACTTCCTTACATCTAACAAGGGGATTTGGGTAACCAAATCTGTCTCACTACAGTGATGCTTTTGAACTTCAAGTGTGAATAGTAAAATACTGAGATGTGCAATGTGTCATTTACAATATGGCAGGGAGTATATACAACGTTGAAATGAAATTCTGGTCTTACATACTTTGGTACATCAGAGTCCCCACAAGCTGCCTCAATTTCCCATAACCTGTTTTCAACACTTAGTGAAGGAAAATTATCTCAAGTGCTAACTTCACATCAGGTAAAATAGAAATGCTTTAACTATCTGGTAGGTATGCATCCTGAAGAAGATGCAAAACCAGCAACCAGAAATTCTAATGCAGAACTTTCTGTTTCCGAATTATTTTAGCACACATCAACTTTTTATTCAGATTACAAAAAACAAATCTTGCTTCCTCTCAGACACAAACCATGGTTTTAGTGCAGCCTGACTCTTATCCTTCTACCGATATTTCACCAAAGGTTTTTAACTGGAACCTTTCTCTTATATAATTCTAAAACTCAACACTTAAAATGATAACAAAGTGCCTCTGTTATCTGGTTAACAGAATGCTTATTGCCCATATTATCACCTTCCTGGCCATTCTGTACATTCAATGTCTCCCTTTTTACTGCTAAAGTTCAGGTATGATTCTCACAGACAGGAAAGCAACAAACATCAACACCGTAGCTGCAAGCAAGATTAATCAAAAGCTTTTTTTTGGTGTGATTTAGTATTTTGAAGCAAACATCTTGGATAAAAGAAGATGGCTATTTTGTGCCCTAGAAAGCTGAGCTCTTATCTACTTGCTGACAATAATCTGCCTTGACTTTTGTATTTTCAGCACTGCTGCAGACTTCAGACAAGAGATCCCTTTAAGATTTGGGACACCGATATTACGAAAGAAATAAACAATATGTAAGTTGGCACTTTCCACTTTTGGTACAAAAATCAAAAGGGCAAGCAACCACTACTTAATGAGTTCATTCTTTCATAGCTTAGTTACCTGGCTGGCTACTTTTTGTAAGTGGGACAAGCCCATTGGGATTCTTAAGTTACAAAGGAATTTTACACAGGAATTTTACTGCTTCCAGCCAGAAATTCTGGCCTTATATAATAAGACTCTTAACAAAAACACTAAAATTCCAGCTAGTAAAGAGGCCTTTTCCAGTTAAATATTACTCATGAGCTTAGTACGTATTATTTCCATTAATGGGGATACAGTCACCGATTCATTTACTAAATAATAAACTAAACAATAAAAAACATACAAATAACGCAAATAAAACCCAGTACAATATAGCAATAGCACTTAGACTTATATACTGCTTCACAGTGCTTTACAGCCCTTCCTAAGTGGTTTCCAGAGTCAGCATATGCCCCCCCCAACAATCTTGACCCTCATTTTATTGACCTCGAAAGGATGGAAGGCCGAGTCAAACTTGAGCTAGTGAGAACTGAACTGCTGACAGTTGACAGTCAGCAGAAGTAGCCTGCAGTCTTAACCATTGCGCCACCACAACTCAAACACCAAAAGCTCTCCGGAAAAGCTCAGTCTTCAGTTTTTTTCTAGAAGGTAGCAATGTTGGAGACAAATGAAATATATTTGCCTCAATAATTTTTCATGCCAACATTTTACTATAGAAGCATACCAAATGGTTTCAAAGCATCTTTTACTGAACTCTGAGAAAAGATACTACATGAAACTCAGACTGTGGCTAATTTGCAAATTAGACTACAATCCTATAATTACTTACTTGAGAGTAAGCCTACTGCACTTAATGGGTCTTAAATCTGAATAAATATGTACGGGATTACATTGACAGCTATTATTTTTCCTACATTTTGTCAGAATACAAGTGCTTGCCATAGCTGATACAGAGTTTATGAGATGTCTTCTGAATTATCATAGCAGGAAAAATTAGCAAACAGATTATCTCAAGAATAGCAAAGATTAGCAAGATTATCTCAGTCTAAAAAGTAATCTGTAGACTATTGAGGGTCTATACCCTTTATTTGTTATTTTGACATGATCTTCCTTTACTAGCTGTTCCACTGTTGTATCATAATTATAGTGTTGTATAATATTTCATCTTGATGTACAAAAGCATATTAGGAAATGTGTCAATTTTCTTCCCAGTCCTGTTGTGTCAAAGGTTTCTTCTTTACAGTGTTTCTCAATTTGGCAATGTGTGGACTTCAATTCCCAGAATTCCTCAGCCAACTTCGGGGAGTATGGGGAAACCAGTATGGCTGGCTGGGGAATCCTGGGAGTTGAAGTCCACGTATCTTAAAGTTGCCAAGGTTGAGAAACACTGTTCTTTGACTAACCATTGATGTTCAAATCATTTAATTCTTCACATCTTACACACTCACTGCTTAATTTCTCAGTCATGGGTATGAACAGAGGTAATCAGTTTAATCTTTCTAAGCTTGAAAAAAGTAAAATCATTTCAGCATCCATGAAATTTTAAAAATGACTTCACATTAAAATAGTTCAGATATCAAATAATGCATCAACTTAACCATCGCTCACATCATACATATATTATCCTGTATTAAAAACCAGGGACTGATTCACAAGATATTCTCCTTATGCACAATCTTCCTTCCATCAATTACTGCCCATACATAAAACTAGAAAGTGGAAGTGCCACCAAAGAATGAAAATCTGCAGTGAATGGCACAACATTTGATCACTCCAGTGATGGAGTGCAAAAAAATTAATTATGAACCAATCCATTTATATCATTCTTAGTAAACATTAATTTCTGATTTCTAGAAAAAGAAGTCAGATACGTCAGAATGATGTGATATTAAAAATTAAAGAAAACACCCATACATTTCAGTCTCTCATCTCCATTAGTGTATACAAAATATTTATATTTTATGTGTATATATTTACATCTGAATACTTCAGAAAGAGAAAAAAGTTTGTGATTGGACATACTGAGGGGAATTCCTGCTAGTTGTCAGATGGATCAAAAAAAATATTAAGCAAAAGTTTCATATTGATGAACACCAAGGAATCTTGCTAAGTGGCTCTTTTAAAGTTATTTTTTTCAGCAGGAAAGATAACGTATGTGAACCATTCTTGGGAATGTTTCCAAGAGAACAGAGACACTTTATCACACTTCCACCACTGTGTTGTATCTTCTTTTTTTCACCATCCGTTTAAGACTGAGTTTTAATATATGCTACTTATATTAAACAGCAGAAGGAAGTGATTTTGCCCTCCAGCATGCAGTCAGTGGTCTGTTCCATTAAGCTTCTGTTGGAAGTATGAAACTTTTTTTGCCATGAGTCAAAATATGAGGTAGCAAAAATATTAACAAATGCTTCAAGCTGCTAATGTTTCTTATTTCATTTTTATGTAGCTTCACGATGTTCTTGCATGTTCCGAGTCCTGTTAAAATCAAAATTGTATTGATGTAATCTATGATGAAGCCTAGGAGGCATAATCTGCTCTGGCTCCTTCTCTGATATGTCTTCATTTCGCAGAACTTCTGGCACCTCATGGGTCTTAGATGGAGATGAACAATGAGGGTGCAACAATCCCAGACCATTATTGATACCCCATAAAGACTGTTGAAAAAGATCTGTGGAAGAAAAAATTGTAAACAACCTTAGCACTAAGATTCTCAACAATCCCCAATTTCAGCTAAAACAATACATTTAAATCATGTATTCACTATTTTTCTACATTTAGGAATAACTGTACATTTTATAAAAAAGCTATATATTTAGATATATCTACAAAAATATAAGATAACCAAAGTGTATTCCAAACTATTAAAGAAACTTATTAAGAAGCACATACATTTAACAATATTTATAGAACGATCTTGGCTTCAACGTTAGTAAGGTAACTGTCAACCCTGGAGTCATTTTTTTCCTGGCACCTCCAGGACTGCCACAGCGGAAATGAGTCGAGCTGTGGGAACGGAAAGTGGGAGGTAGAGATAGCTGGGGATTGTAGCCAAAATAAAATTCTTTGCAAACCAAAGACTTTCCCGCCAGGTGCGAGGAAGTGGAATCTGAGACCAACTGATCCTTCGACTGTAACCTGATTGGACCATGTGATGGACTGCATGGGCAGGGAAAGGAAAACTTTACTTTTAACTAAGGGGAAACCTGAGGGGGGTTTAGATTCGGGTTTCCCCAGATGTGCTAATAGGACATGCCTAATATATCTATACTTTGAAGAATATGCCTGCCTTGGAGTTTTGATTCCTTTGGGTGTGTTACCTGGAACCTTGACAGTAACTTTACTAATCCTTTTTAAGTCAAAAAATTATTTCCTGCAATAAATGCTACAAGGCATATTTGAAGGTATTGTGTAATTCTCATTCTTATTCATATGAGAGTTTACACTGTGGGATAGTCCCAGTTTGAAAACTGGATCTTAATCTTTTTTAGGGGGGAGGGGCAGATTCATGAGCTAATGATATTAATTTCTGATTGATCCAGTCATCAAAATATTGAAATAAAATTCCAGGTTGTCTAGAACTATGGAATGGCAATATATTAAATTAAAATATCTTTTAATTTCCCTATTTGGTAAAAAACACATTTTTAAGATAAATGGTATTTGCAAGAAAGTTCGACAAAAATTGGAATATATCAGATTTATAAATGAATTATTTAAGCCTTATGTTCTTAACATGAAAACAATTCAAAATTTTCATGTTCATTGACTTGACAAAATGTTTTAAAAAGTATGGCGACTGACTTCATTATGTTGGAAAGTAAAATTATGGAGAGGGACACATACGTTTTCCTACTTTGCTTAATATCCATAAATTTGTTGATATGATTTTAGGAAAGAACAAGATGGTTATTATTGTTATTTGGAATTACATACCAACTATTTCAAATATATTATATGTAGAACAATTGAGTTATCAACTATGTGGCACAACCAAAAACATTTACTCTTTTACAATGGCAGGATAGAACCATCCTAGATTTACAATCTTCGGTTGATGAAATGTATTGTCTACTTATGAATTGGCTCTCTCGTGATATAATGGAAAACTAATTAATATTGTTCCGTATGGTCATGGTTAAGTGTTATGTTTAAAAGTAGTTTTCTTCTGTATATACATTATATTTTTACCTTTTTCATGTTTTTCTTTTTGTATATTTTTTGTTTTTTTATACAGGAAATCAAATTAAAACATACTTCTGGAAATATGAGAACAATGTTTATATAACCTATTCTTTTGGCTTCGTAAACGAATTACATTTAGATATATGTTGAATAATAGATCTTGGAAATTAGACATCAACAGTAAGAGTAAAATCTGAGAGCCACTTAGATCTGGTTGTTAACAAGCTAGAAACTGAGAGACCATGAAGTCGAGTCCCACCTTAAGCATGAAAAGAAGTTGAGTGATTTTAGAGCAATAACTCCCTTGGCTAAACCCATCTCACAGGGTTCTTGTAGCGAGGAGAGGGAGGAATATTAGATATGTTCAACGCCTTGAGTTATTTAAAAAAATAATAAAGGCGAGATAAAAATAAATAAAAAACAAAATTCTGAAAAAGGCAGATTCACAATGTATATTTTGCAATGTAGCTATTAAGTATTTTGCAACAGCTAATTCGTTATTCAGGTGAAAATGAAATAATTTAAATGTCAACCCAAAGAAGGGCACGTACCACTGCTACAGGATTGAGAACATGGTTTCCTCTCATGTAGCCTGTCTTGACTGCTAATAAACACAGACCTATCTTGGCCATCTGAAAGGCTATTAATAGTCGTAGTTTCATGCTGAGGGCATCCAGGATAGGGCTCTTTAGACATCTGCACCATTAGGCTGGACAATGATTGATCGAGTGGATCATCTTCAGTGTTGTATGTATAAGGACAATACTCCCTGTTTCTGGAATAGATGTTGGCATTGTCGTAACAATCTGAGCAGATCACCAATGGCTCTGTGCCACCTAATGAAAAAAATAATAATGGCAGGTTGGAATACTCTGACATGATCGCTTCTACTAGGAAAACAAGTGACAAACACTTTACTATCTATGGGAAAATCTTTGAGGATATGGAGTTTTGCAAACAAAAGCCAGAAGAAATAGAATCATACATTTGGTACTAATTTAATCCAATAATTCAACCTCTGCTCAGTGCAGGAGCGGCTTGTTCATAATGAGCATTTAATGAGCCTAACAGCAGGAGGGTTGGGGAGGGAGGAGAACCCAATTCCAGCATTCTTTCTGTCATTTGAATTAGAAGGGGGAACTAGCAAGTCCTTGTCAATTTATTCCAGGCCTTGCCTTCAGGCTTAAGAGATGCCTTCTCCCAGCACTTGGCTTTATAGGTGATATTAGGAGAGCTTCAATTAGTTAAAAAGTAGGATTGGATTTTAGTTCAAGAAAACTGGAAGACACAACTTGGAAATAAGAGCGGAGGGAAGGAATGTTTCTTTACGTACTCTCCCCGCTTTCGTGACTCTAAGGAATTCTTTGGTGACTAAGGAATTCTTTGGTGACTCTAAGGAATTCTTTGGTGACTCTGAGGAATTGGTTCTGGGTTTGCTTGCTTCCTTGCTGGGCTTGTTCATACAAGTGCATCCAGAAAAATACAAGAATTTTCTCTTCTCCGCCTCTTCTCCATATAGCCTTCTCTTTCACCAAACAATCCTAGCTTCCTGATTTTAAATCATTTCTATGAGAGTATTTTTTTTTAAAAAAAGAAAGCACATACACAAAGAAAAAGAAACCAACCAATGGACTCACTTTTTTAAAAGCTTAATTCTATCACTAGTCCTTGCAGTGATGATGAAATTACTGGACGGTAGGGCAAAATGTTATCTAAGCTGATGCAAGGAGTGCATCAATAAAGATGACATTTTCACACCTGACGCGCAGTGGGTCTGCCTACCCATGTTGCAAACTCAGAATATGCTTATACAAGTAACCTTCGACTAACAACCATTCATTTAGTGACCATTTGAAGTTACAATGGCCCTAAAAAAAGTGACATGACTGTTTTTCACACTTACAACCGTTGCAGCATCCCCATGGTCATGTGATCAAACTTTGGATGCTTGGCAACTGGTTCACATGTATGATGACTGCAGGGTCCCGGGATCATGTGATCCCCTTTTGCAACCTTCTTACAAGCAAAGCCAATGGAGAAGCCAGATTCACTTAACAACCGTCTTACTATCTTAACAACTGCAATGAGTCATTTAACACCTGTGGCAAGAAAGCTCACAAAATAGGGCCAAATTCATTTAACTATAGGTAGTCAAGGACTACCTACAGTACGTGCTACATAAGAAATTATTTATGTATTTAACCTTGCTTTGATCAGTTGTAATTCAATTTACATTCTTTGAAAAATCTCAACAATCATAAGCATTTGGTGCGTCACAGTAAATTGGCTGTGGAAAATTATCTAATTTTTGCCTAAGAATAAGACACACAGGACTTACCATCTGTGCCTTTGTGTAGGTAACTATTGGAGGGAGGCATAAGTTGCTGATTGCTTCCTGCCTCAGAATTACTGTAGCCTTCCTGTGGCTCTGACAGAGTCCCTTGAGAAGATAAGTAGCTAGGAATATCAGGAGGCAAATTTACCTCTTCTAAAAAAGGAGGGGAAAAAAACCCAATAGTTAACCATTATATTTTCAATATGGCATTAAATCTAGCAACTAGATATCTATTATTAAGACAGTAACATTTAAGCAGGATATCAAGGAACACAGGCTCACACTGTACAAAGAAAACTTACCTAGTATGGCTAGAACAATAAAAAATTTTGAAAGCATTTTCATTTATTCTTTTCTAATGCTAATTTACTACCATTAAACTATAAACATCTATTAATTTTCACATTTAATTCCACACTATAACACTATTTTTTTCTGAAGATATGACAAAATGTAATTTTTGGAAAATGTTATGCAATAAACTCAGTTAAACACTGCAAGCTTATTACAAACAACAGGGATGAATTTGTGCATATTCGTTTACACCTTTCTTAATGTTCAGTATTTTGACTATACATGATCACTTTTAGAGGCTATATGTATGATAATCAAAGGCTTTGGTATTACCTCTCTGCCAGAGGTTTGATAGTTTATGAAACAGGTATTTCTGGATATGCAAACAGATTTCTACTAAGCCACTTTAGATGGAATAACTCCTTTTACCAATTGTCATTCTAACTATGAGATGAGTAAGATTCAGGTTTCCCACCTGTGTTAGTGATGCTATAATCTTCACTTTTTCTTCTCATGTGATAGATAACAATAACCCATACAAGAGAGGTGCCTACGACACAGCAGACCACAACAATGATCACAATCCCAACTGTTGTCCAGCCATCGTCTCCAATTCCAATGCCACTTTGGGCAGAGTCACAGTTTGGTGAGGATAATACATATAGATAAATATGGCCACGCACTGTCCCAAGTGTATTAGACATAATGCAAGTATATTTTCCAGCATCCTCTAATCCTGCATCTACAATGATGAGCAATTGATTGGCAGCCGCAAAGAAATGCCGTTCGGTCACTGTCAGAGAGCCATCATCTTTGGTCCAGTTTAGGCGAGGGGCAGGACTGCCACTAGCAATGCACTGCAGAACTGCAGTTTCACCTTGAGCTACAGTCCTGTCTTCCAGAGGCCTAACAAATGAAGGAGTTTCTGGAAAAACAAACATGATACTTAAAATATGTGCAAACACACCAAAATATCTTCACACTAGGGATTCATGGGAAAAACATTTCCATAAATATTTGGAGAGGTTCAGTTTGATTTTGGGATTAGACCACATTTAAATCTAAACCAAACTAACAGTATTGTTTTTCATTGCCTAAACCTAAGGTCAACATTTTCTGATACTATACTATGTCGGTATTATTTTTTAATTATTTTATATAAAGCTGTCAGGATGGTTAGCCATCAATCCTAACTTTCCTCCCTTCCAAAAGTGCCCAAGACCTAGCACACAATAACTGTTTTTAACTTTCTCAGAGGGAAAACAGCTTATACCTGTAGAGACAAACCACCTGAAATATTTCCAAGTATGAAAATGAGTCATGTAGCTTCAGGTCTGCTTACCTAACACAGTCAATGTTACATTTGCTGATATACTGCCAGCCACATTTTGTGCCATACAACTATAAATCCCCATATCTTCAATTTTCACATTTACTATGAAGAAGACATCATCTTCGGGCATCACGTGCATGCGCCTTTCACGAGCTGCAGGGAAATCTGTGCCGCCATCTTTTTGCCAGGATATCTGGGGTGGTGGATGGCCTTCTGCAGCACATTCCAATTTAGCCATGGCTCTAGTACGTACTGTCAAATCCATGGGATTTTTCACAAAAGAAGGCAGCTCTGAATGAAAATACAACAGAGTTAATATGGGAATTTTCCTTATACAGAACATACAGAATACATAAATCTCCCCTTGTTAAAAGTTTTAAACATTTTTTTTACTTTATACCAAACATTTGGAAAATTATCTGGATTTTTTTTTTGGGGGGGGGGAGATAAAAATTATCCTTAAGTCCACTTTCTGACTCAAAAGATAGTTGTTTGTCCACTAAAAAAACCAAAACCCCACAACTATCACAAACTAGGATTCATCAATCTGGCCTTGTTTCAAGATCTAATTTACTCCCAAGGTTTAATATTTAATGATTTGGAGGAGGAAACAAAAAAGCAAAAAGATTTTCAGTTTCTCTGGAGCAATCCATGTTGACTTCACTTTTTAAAAATCTTTTCATCCTTTAAGTAGTTTCATTACAGTAAACACAATAAAACATCCTCAATCTAGACAACCTTACTGGAATGATTTGATTTAGTACATTAAGAATTAAAGGGCAAGTATTTTCCATATAACTTACTGGCCTCATCCTTTACATTAGGTGAATGACTGCCCAAAAGCATTTGGGTACCTGACTGCTGGAACTGGGTGCATTCTATCTCCAGATGGGAGGAAATCTTAAAATAAAAAACCCGATTAACAGAATTTGGACTGAACCAGCCAAGAAGTTATATGGAAAACATGTATTTCTTGATGTACTAAATCAGATCATTCCAGGCATGCCTTGACATTATCCATGGTGCTTGCATAATTCCTGTTACCACTGTGGTTGTTACCATGGTAGCTGGCACCACTCTACTTCTCCTCCAGCAATTGCACCTGGAAGACTAAGCACCAACTCTTCTGCACAGGACAGAGATTGCTGCTCTCACTCTTTCTTCCACGAACTCTTTCTAATGCTGCTGCTACCACTAACTCCTCAGGTTATAGCTCTCCTGACTCTAGTACAGTAGAGATACCAGACAGGCAGCTACAGAAAAACACAGAACCTGTTGTTGCTGCTGCAGTTGCCCCAGCCATCTCCACCCATGGAACTGCTGTGGCTGTCTCTTCCTCAGCTTGATCTTTTTGGGAGCATTGAGCCAAGAAGCAAGCTGGCTGTTGTCTAATTTAGTTAACACACCAGGTTAAACTGTAACGTGTCTTATTTGTTTTGGACTTAGCATGTTATGCAAACTCATCTGTCATGGCTTTTCCCATAAACCACGGTTAAAAATCCTCACTGTTTTCCTCTTTTTTAAAAAATGAAAAAATGGTCCTTATGCCTAGTCTCTATGAAAAGTTCCATAACTTTTCAGCACCAGCTAATTTTTTTTTTGCCTACTATTTTAGGGAGGAAATGAAAAGGGAAAGACTGTTGGCACCCATTTGGAAGCTAAACAAACTTTGCAAATCTTTTTTTTTTCTGTTGAGACCACAGAAGTGATCTGTTGGGGTTGTATCACATACCAGTAAAACTATAGTCAAAGTTTATGTAAACACATATTTCTTTCTCTTAGACGTCTCTTCTCCCTACACAGCACTACCTAGGAAAAGCGAGATCACTTTTGCCAGATATCTAAATTCCTTACTGGCAATGGACTATTGGAATTACATGAAAGATAAAGGCTCTCAATCCCTCTTTTGTACAGATTAATTTCAAGGATTTTTTTTCTTCTTAAAATAAAGCAAAACGAAACCTCCACTTCTGCATACCATTGATAGTCAACTTGGCCTTGTTGGAATAATTGGACCCAAAGTGATTGAAGATGATACACTGGTATTTTCCTTCATCAGTAAAGTTCACATTGAAAACATGCAGGATAGAAGTATATTCCAGAATTTCACCATCTTGTTGTTGGTACCTGACATAATTTTCTATATCTGCATCATATAATATTTCACTGTCCTTTCTCCAGGCAGCAGATATAGGCAAATCACTGCTGCTCACGGCCTTGCAAGTCAGGGTAACATTGGCTCCTCTAAGCGCAACTGTAGTCTCAGGATGTGTTCTAATCTGTGGTTTGGGAAAGTCATCTGTGAAAAACAAATAAAAATTAGCTACATGTCCTTTTCAAAAGGGAAATGCAGCAGATACTAATATAAATTTTAATGTAATTCATCAGAAGTGAGTAGGACGGCATGAAGCTTTGAAACCAGATAGATATATGGAACACATCATCGTTACACTTCAATGATAACAAGAGATACATTATAAGACAACCCAGGCATTTTCTGAAGGCCTCTCATTTCTCATCATATGTTCAAAGGGTTTAAAACACTTTTATTTATTTATTTTTATTTATACTTAAATTTATATACCGCCCCATTCCGAGGACTCGGGGCGGTTCACATAAAAAATATAAAAATATAA
>JANHFL010001271.1:25182-46134 GCA_032468155.1 Oxyrhabdium leporinum
AAAATTCCTTTAAAACCCCGTTTTTAAAACTAACCCCTAAAAATTTAAAACCCATTTAAAAACCCCTCAGTCAGGATTTTTAGTCCATATTTGGCAGGGAAAGATCTTGCGGCATTAATTTGTATCTTTTTTTACTGTTCCAGCTTTAATTCATTAAGAATCTGAATAATCTATTTTGAAAAAATCCATATTATCCTTGGCAATATCAACATATGCCTATTTTCCATTGGCAAGGAAAGTATGAAGACAACTATTTAAAAGCTGTTAGAAGGAACCTACATGGAGACAAGGGGTTGGCTGCTGAAAAGTGCCCATCTTCAAAAAATGTAAAAGCTAACACTGTACTATACGTTGCTAATGTAAAATGAAACCTGTCCTAAAAACTTTAGCCAAAGAGTTGCACAAAGCCCACTAAGATTCTTCCATAGCTCCCAGAGCTTCCTCACAATTAATGGGAGCAAGAAATTGGGCACGTTTAAATGTTTTAAGTTGTGCAGATTTTTAAAATATTCATTTCATCCATTAGAAAAATGTTTTTCAATCTTGGCAATTTTAAGATATTCTGTAATTCTGGGAATCGAAGTTCACACTTCTTACTGTTGCCATGTTTGAAAAACACTGCCTTGGAGTCTATTTCACCCAGTCAAATTGACTTTTAGAGACCTCAATATTCCATGCAAGGCCAGGCATAATTCATAAACCAATGGAAGTTACTCCTAAAAAACATTAATAATATTGCTTTCAAAAGAAAGAGAATTCCAAAGTATTAAGGCCACTGTACTTATCATTTTTCTCTATCATTTAAGCTTGCCCGTAACATCCCGGTTGACTTATTTGAAGATCTGGCTCTGGTGAAGTTTGTTTACTGAACAAACTAGAAAAAAATGTTCCAGACAACTTCTGAAATCTGAGTCTAGGGTTTTTGAACCAACATTTGGGCTAGCCATATATGTGCTTAACATATACACCAAAAATCATGACAATTCACAAAAACCAGATGGGTAAGGTAGTGAAGTCATATTTTTCTTCCCAATTCATACATGCAACCATTTTTCAGGATAGAAATTATCAGTAGCTTCATCATAAAATGACATTATTTTATTTTTTAAAAAGGGTAAGAGAACACAAACCACAAACAAAGTCTTCAGTATTCACACTGAGAATGCTCCTTCCAGCTAGCCATTCAGGATGAGCACAAACGACATTGACAGTGTCCTGCAAACGGCTGTGGAAAAGCCAGTGTGGGAGCCATTTCAACTGGCAGTCACACAATAAGCTGCTAGTGTTCAACAATCTGAAATCACAAGGCACAAGGAAAAATGCTGTAAGCTGGAAGGCAAAGAAATAACAGCTCGCTTACAGTTACAGGACGTGATTCTTTTCCTTGCTTATTCCTGTTAAAAATATTTGAAAAACTTCATTAACATTTCAGTATTATATGCTTGATTTTCCTAAATTGTATCATAGATGTAACACCTTTAATACTTTACATTCCTATCAACCAATTCACATGCAAAGAGGTAATACCTAATGAGAGAGAATTGTTTCTAAATATAATCAGTATCTAATGTTATTTATGATAAGAATGTTATTAGAAATAGAAATAGTAAATCATTAGAATAACTGGATAAAGCAATCTGCACTAACTTCAAGAGGATATGAAGAAACTGTCAACCCCATGAAAAAAGTAAACTGTCTTATTAAAGCTATATTCATATCAGATTTTTAAAAGTAATACATAGCAAAGTGTGATTCCATATTTATCTTTCTGCAAATGCAATTTGTGAAGACTGAATATTGACTGTAGCCTTTAAGCTGAATTAATTAGTAATGCACTATAGCAGGGGTGTCAAACTGACGGCCCATGGGGCGGAGGCTATGCCCACCCCAGCTCTGTGAAGGAAAAAATGTTGCGAAACGTCATGCGACGGCAATGTGACGGCGCAAGTTTGACACCCATGCACTCTAGCATAGCACTGGTTTGAAATACTACAATGTACCATGATGTCATTTGATTTAGCATATTATGTGAACCAAGACACTATGTCTTGGCTTAAAAAACACCATCCAACAAAGTAGAATGAAAGCGAGACAGTTCTGAATATATAGAATATCCTTTCTTAAACACAACCTTGTATATAGCTGGTAAAACAATACATTGGAACCTTTGATGTTCATATGCTGCTGGTCTTTATGTTTTTATTCTTCAATAGTCATTACAGATCTTATCTGAAATGTTTAATGTGTTCTGCATTTTACTTTTCAGTATTTTTATATGTTGCCTAACTTAAGAAAAGTTTTGCCTCTGAAGTAAGGATTCCCTTTGTCACAGGGAAGATAATTCAAAAGTAGTTTAACTAACCAAATTATTGCTTTAATCAGAAAAAAACACCAATCCATGTCAATTAAAAAGTGTGTTACAAATACAAGTTCTTTTCAGTGCAACTAATTTATTAATATTGAGTGAATTTAACATTTTCCAAAATTAAATACTTACAATTCTTTAAGAAGAGGCTGGGAAAAACCACCTTCTTCAATAGATACTATAGCATTGTTGGTCAGATCTCTATAAAATTAAACAAGAACCATGTATTCATGAATTTGTTTCATGACTTAATTTTTAAAACAGGGATATATTCTACAGAAAAACAGATTGCCACCCCCCAACAGTGTAAGATATACTTACAGATATTCAAGGGCCTGAAGATCAGAAAGTGCTTTCTTTGTAATTGACTTAATTTGGTTTCCTTGAAGAATCCTTTTAAAAAAATAGCCAAAAAGATATTTATACCAAAGTAAGACAAATGTTCATTGGTGTAAATAAATAATAATTCAAGGCCTTTGATAATTTATGTTCTCTGCCTTTTGTAGTAACATGACTAAGATAATCAATTATCACCAAAATAAAGTGAAAAATAAACAAAGTGAAAAGTATATGAAGTCTAATTTATTTTAATAAAAAATAATTTGCAAAAACACATGCAACATTTTAGGCAGACCACAAGATGGAGCCAGTCTGCTACAATTAGCAAGTTGTGACAGGATGTAGAAAAGTGATTGCTACATTAAATTTCATCTCAGAAGTTGGTAAAGAAAAAAAGGAATAGTAAGCGTAAGGTTACATAGAATACCCCACCTGTACAGAGACAATAAGCCTTATGTAACACCACACACAGGAAAAAATAAAGATTAAAACTCTTAACAGTTTTTATTTTGACTTGTTAGGTATTCCTGAGAGACAAAGAGATTACTGAGGCTGAAGTCTTCTATTTGTTCTCACACTTTTTTAGCTTCTTGTAGATTCTAACCTTTAATTGGAGACTCAGGAGAACGGTATTCGTTTTCTCCTTTTCCTAACTTGGCATCAATTTCTGCCTTTGTTGTAAAAGAACCAAAACTTTTCTTTTTCCAATTGAGAGAAGGTGGGGAGGGGGAATCAGAGCAGATATTGCTCTTTTGGCTGATTTTAAGAAAATACTTAATAAAACAACTAATCCCAGCAAGAAACTCCTCTCCAAAATATATTCTTACTGGATAGCATTTATATAATATGACTTATGATAATTGATTCTCATTTATCAATGAAGTCACACTAAAATTCTTTTACTTTATAATGTGACGGTCAAAAGAAGAACAATCAGTATACATAAGGCTACAAAAGTTTTATTTAAAAAAAAAACCCTTAGTCTTGCTATAAATTTCCTTATCATAATGTAATCTACTTTTGCTATCTTGTTATATATGAATGGACACAGTAAATAAAACAATTTTACAGTAATAAACATGGTTAACATAAAAACATATTATGATTTGTAGTTATCTTACCAAATGCAACTACTTAGTATAATGTGTGCATGAAGACATGATTAATTTTTATTTCTGACTTTCTACTTTTTGAATGTATTGCTTTGTCCTAGCCTCCAACCCAGTATTTCTCACCCTTGGCAACTCTAAGATCTGTGGACTTCAACTCCCAGAATTCCCCAGTCGGCACTTAAGATACACTTCTCTAACTAATCCATAGCAGACTATTTAAACAGGACGAATCTGGAACAGAATCTGATCTAACAAGTAATGATTCCTTCCCTTGCTTGCAATACTGCCTCAAGCAGCACTTTGGGTTTTTAAGAAACCCACCCAAAACAAATTATATTTTAACTTGTTAAATGGACCTATTTACCTATGATTTAGTCAATAAACCATAACTATGTCCACACAGTATTCCAAGCTAAATTAGGTTTTACAACCACATTTTGGCTATGTCATCATTTTAGGCATTGTCTATCCACTGCAGGATGAAGGCCTCTTCCATATGTTTCCAACCAATATGGTCCTAAGCTTTCTTTTGCCAACTGGGCCCGCGATACTTGCTGATGTCACCAGTCCATATGTTACAAATAAAGCCCTATCTTCTTGAAGGCATGAGTTTTTAGGATACTATTTTTAATAAACTGAGTTGACAATCTTTTTGTATCACATTTATAAGACCTGACATGCTCAACTATTCTTTTTTTAATACTCTAATATCTGACCTAAATTTTAAACAAGTGAAAGGTTTCTAAAAATATCAATAAAACAAACTGTTCCATACTCTGAAGGTTTCACTTTTAAATCAATCAATTCTACAACTTTTAAAACTTACAGTTTATTAAGTCTCTCAAGACCTGTAAATGCATCTTCATTTGCATCTTCTATGGCCCAGGAGATCTCATTATTCCGTAGATCTCTAAAAATATAAATACACATTCCAAATAAATATTTGACAAAGAAAGCAAAGCAAAACAAAACAAATTCTTCTAACCCCAATTACTCTTCTCTCTTTCAGGCTTTGCCATTTTTAAGATTCAGTTTTGCAATAAAAAATTCTCATATGGATGTTCACATGAGATATAATTTGGTTAAAAAAAATATGACTGGAAGAATTAATACATGAACATAGCCCCAATGTATTGCTTATAAGTTGTAAACCGCCCCGAGTCTTCGGAATGGGGCGGTATATAAATGTAAAAATAAAAAATAAAATAAATAAAATGGGGAAGTGGAATTATGGAAAATCACTAGAGCTAAAGCCAGACAGCACTGTTACTTCAGCTGAACACTATCTATTAGTCTTTAATGGCTTTAGTATGTCATTTACCACCAACTGGTGAGCCTCTTCAACTGAATTAATGTTGTACCATTGTTTTAAATGATTGTGTTAATGAAGCAAGAAGCTTATAACATTAACATAGTAAGAGATGAGATACAGGTTGAGTGAAGAATTGCTAGCCAGAATAAAACAGATTTTCAGAGAGTTATGTGGGTGGTTTTATTCCCAAATTCTGTTATATGCCAATGTGACTTCTGCTTATCCCTTTGTGCTCTACATCCGTCTAAAGTATAGAACAGAAAGTTGTTAAAACCAATTCAGTGAACTCCTAATAGGAAAAGAGGATGCTTAGCTGAAATCTAATAATTTTAGTAGTGCTAAGGACAAGTTGTAAATGTATAACAACTTTCACTTACATCTCAGTTTAGCGAATTCAGAAACTTAGCCAATAGTTTATCAATGACAACAAAGAAATCAAGACAACGTTTTAAAATATACTATTTCTGTCATTTGGTACTGTTGGTCCTCAGCGTACAACCACCATTGAGCCCAAGATTTATGTTGCTAAGTGAGAAACTTGTTAAGTGAGTTTTGTCCCATTTTACAACTTTTCTTGCCACAATTGTTAAGTGAATCTAGTTACCCCACTGACTTTGCTTGTCAGAAGGTTGCAAAAGGTAATCATGACTCCACGACACTGCAAAGGTCATAAATGTGAGTCAGCTGACAAGCATCCAAATGTAAATCACATGACCATGGGGATGCTGCAACAGTCATAAGTGTGAAAAATGGTCATAAGTCACTTTTTTCAGTGCCGTTTTAACTTCGAATGGTCACTAAGGGAACTGTTGTAAGTCAAGGATTACCTATATAATGTTCCAACATTTCGCACTATCAAAATAACCTCCCTGATATTGTACTCATGCTGCAAAATAACAGAATATTTAAGATGTTTATTATTTTCAGGAATTAATTTGTTTACCATGTATAAATGGATAACCAGTTCCTTAATGAATGCAGTTTCACATTAAACCTCTCCCCTACCCTTGTTATAACAGAAAGCTTGTATAACAAAATAAATGCTATGCTGCACTTTGATTTATAATTATGCAACACAAATTCTATATTCCAGTCTGAAACCAGGGCAGTAAGTTAGTTTACACTGCAAAGCCACTGACACAGGAAAAGATCAATTAAAGGACAACTTTCCCGGCTGTTGAAGTTGACACATTCCAATGTCATGTGTAACTAGAACAAGTTCTTTTGAGTAGGCCCTTACTGGGTGGGCCAATAGGCATTTACATTTCATGCCCAGTTAGGCACAAATACTTGGAGCCCTGTTAATCACTCTCAGACCATTGTCTGTAAACATCCAATGACCCTGAACGAAAAAACTAGCCTGTCAGCAGCCTGATGTGTTTCAAGATTCCAGCAAAATTCACTAATTAATGTGCTGTTCTTTTGTTTTATGCTACTCCAAGTTTAAAATATTAGCTTTAATTAATCCCTTTAAAAGGCTGCATTGAATTTAAGACAGTGTGACTGATTTTGCAAGTTTTCTGAAGGCTGTTAACTATTTGGGCAACAGATTCTCTTTTCTTTCCCAATAATACTTAATGATAGCTAGGAATGACAAGACAGCTCCATCTCTTTCTATTTTCTCATGCTATGTTTTACTTATTCTTCCTGAGAAAACCTGTTACCCCAACTCAGTCTCATTTACACTTTGTTGTGCCGTTTCCATTTCTATACCTAAGAATACACTCTTTCCAAGTACTTCTTTTAAAATGTTTCTAAGAATAATAATACGAAGGTTAACCATGTTCTTTATGCTTTATACATTCAGAAGAATTTCAAACATTTTACACATTTCTGGAGACTTTTTTCATCTCGGAGAACCATTTAAAATCGACTGTTGTTTTTGCATCAGAAAGAAAAGCAGCAATAAAAAACCATTTGACAAAAATAACCGGGGGTATGTGGATTAATGTTGCAGAAAAGACAAAAAGCCTTGAGCAGATTTCAGTGGAAAAATGCATATGAATAATCTAAGGCCAATTGGGGACCCTTTGTGTTCTTAATACCATAAGCGTTACTATCACCCTTTGATGAGAGTGCTTAAGTTTTATTCCTGCTAACTTCCTTCTGATAAATGTTATTTTCCCTCCAAATTATAGATACTTACAAAGTCTGTAGATATGAGAGTCCTTTAAAAACCCCATCAGCAATGTAACTGAGTCTATTGTCACTCAAATTTAATTTTTCCAATACATTCACTCCAATAAAAGCAAAGTCATCTAAGCGAGTCAGTTGATTGTATGATAGATCTCTGAAATGAAAGGCACAATAAAGAGAAAGATGTAAGTAACAAGATTGCTGAAATGTTGTGACACCACTAATCAATTTGATTTGAGAAGACAGATCTATTTTCGTAAGGTATATTAAGAAACTTTACCAACTGAGATAGCAATTTATTCCACTAAATTTACTTCAATAAAAAAAAACTGTAAGTACTTACAGTTCAGAAAGACTTTGGCAGAATTCCCATGCATCAGGTCCAATCCTGTTAATGGCATTCTGACTGACATAGAGCTTTTGCAGTGCCTTTAAGCCATACAGCCATCCCTTATTTACTTCTGTCAGATTATTCTGTTCCAACTCTCTGCAGAATCAAAAGAAAATGTTACATATGTTTTAAAGCATGTATTTAAAAGCATGTATTTAGATGCATATCATATATAGCAATTTGCTAGTAGAAATGCAAAGCTATTGTTTATTACTATTGCACCTACAAGTCCTCAACATAGAAGCCAAGACAATTTAGAAGGCAAAGAAAGGAAATGTTTAAGTAGAAAGCAAAAGGCAATGAATTCAACATTCATTAATTTTATTGTTATTATAATTGTTATCTGCCACTGTTTTCTGAAAACTATACAATGTACTATGGAATATTAAAAAAACCTATTAAAATTATGATCAAATATACTGTTCAAACAAATTGGTAAACCAGTACATCTAACAGTAAACTCAATCAGCCCTTTCAACTAATGAAATCTAAGATTTTTAATTAAGAGGTTATATAGTATACTCACAATTCTTCCATATTATTCAGTCCAAAAAAGGCACCATCCATCAGATTATTAATTCCATTGCGTTGTATTTTTAATGATTTCAATGAGTCCAAGCCTTGGAAGGTAAGGCTTTCTATTACCTTAATTCGGTTTCTTTTAAGTTCCCTGAAAATAACCTTTTAAATATCAGGTAACAGAAATCAAGCTCTCTCTCTATAATCAACGAATATGACTTTTTCTATGCTTGCTATTCTAACAAAAACATTACAAATATGTTGATATAATAGAGAGAACATAATTTAGTCATCAGAAAGACAAAAACTGAACTACAAAACTAAATGGTCAAAGCCACACCTAGTACTAAGATATATTTAAATATATAAATCTTCAGATGACCAATATTTCCACCCTGAACAAAGAGTTTAGGTGGTGCACTTTCTACCAGGACTTCAACAGAAGATTAAAAAAAAATATTTCCTCATATTAACCATTATTTTAATATCATCCCATTATTTTAATGCATGCTAAGTCTATATTTAACTTACAATACATACATATGTACATGTATACGTATACAATACATACATATGTACATACATATGTACATACACACATATACACACATATACACACATACATACATTACATATATGTGTATGTGCACACACACACACACACATGGTTTGAAATTGAAACCTGATATTTGAAGAGTAATATATTTATAGTACTATGTGAACTTTATTCCAACAAAATAATAAAATCTAGGGTCTGGAAGGCATTATCTTCAGGTAGTCTCAACTTACAACCAGTTACGCCAACCTCCCTTGGGGTACTTAAGAGTTGGTTATCAAGTTCTAGTGGTCACATGACTGCATTTCAGGTGCTCGGCAACTGGCCTGCATTTATGGCTATCTGCAGCACCTCACCATTACATGCCCATGTTTTATGATAGTTTTGCGAAAAACCAGTATTTACTTTTGCCAAAAACCTGCCCATAGTGAACCATTGGTTCGCTTAATAAGCTGATCAGGTCAGTCATGCGGATGACCTGATTTATGGCCATCACTACTTATGAGCACAATGGGCATGCTTTATTATGATTATATGTCAAGGACTATCTGTAATTCAATCCCTGTTCCGAATTCAGAATCATGGAATGTTGGGAACTATTAGTGCTTTAGATTCCTGCATTGAGCAGGGATTCAGTAGTATAAATGACCCACCACTTGAAATTTATCCAATATTCTTACTAACTTATTTTATTAGACACATACATTTAAAAATAAAATACTTCTCTGGAATGAATTTATGACATTCGTTAACATACTCCATATATGGGCTTTAAACTGACAATGTATAATCACTTACAAGAACTGCACATAAGGTAGCTTCAAAGTCTTCGGTGGAATCATGCTTATTTTGTTTCTGTTCAGTTTTAGAACTATTAAGGAATTGGACAGGTTATCAAAACAGCCTGCTTCCAGAGTAGTTATTCTATTGTTGCTCAAATTCCTATAAAACCAGAGTTTAGAAAGGCAGATGTTAAATTTTGATCGAATAATTTAACAAAAAAACCAAAGGTGTCTATTGCATTTTGATTTAGAATTGAACTTTACTTTCATAAAGCTTAGTGTGCTGTTTCACTGACTGTTAGAATTGCATACAATTAAGTAATGATCTTATATTCACAGTTTGCCAGAGTTATTATCTTTGTAGAGTTGGTATTTCCCACTTCACTCAGCAGCCTACTATTTTAAGCAACTAGAAAATCATGTAAGAGAATCTGGAACATACTACAACTTTGAAGGATGGAGACCAAGACAAACATTCCCTTTTCAACCTGTCCACATTCAGGCATTGCACTAAACTGTAATTGAGCTGACTCTATTCCCACATGGCTGAAGAGTGTTTCCTTCTGCTTTTAATTAATTGTGGCTTGTGTTTTTGGAGTGTGTGATTAACATTGATTAGTTTATGGTTTGTTTTAAACTAACTACAGTTACTATTAATTACAATTCTTGGACCAACATACATGTTGCAATTAACTAAAAGTGAAAGCTTTTGAACTATCTTGCAGAATAAACCGAGAATGTATAAAACCGTGAGGATACTACATCCATGCACTGTGTCACTAAGCTACGGTTTAGCGTGTTTAGAACTATATTAATATTCCATATAGTGAAGATATGCTTGACATTATTAAAGTCTATCTGTCTATCCTATTTCCAATTTCCAATCAGTTAACAAATTAACATTAAAAGCTTCTACTTTTCCAGCAACTGATATTTTGAGGGATACCACCTCTTAATCTGGGAATCCATCCAACTACCTGTATATCCACCCCTCTGTTCAGCAATTCCTGAGTCTGTTGTGCAGGATGTTACTAAATCTACTCTACACAGTATGTCTAATTTCATTAGTACCATTGTGAAGTTTGTATTATTTCATTAATATTATGACTTCATAAAAATGGTACAAAGACAGAATATATGTTATTTGATGCACAGAAATCCATTAACAACCCTTGCACTGTTTTTATATAAAGGAAAAATAATTGAGGACAGATATATGAATTTGAAAATAAACTTTCCATGTCTCATGCTAAGTATCCCCATCTACTTACAGGTACTTCAGCTGCATATGTGGGAATGAAGATACTTTGATTTCTGTGATGAAGTTGGAGCTGAGGTCAAGGTTCTCCAGGGAGAAATAAGGCTGCAGCTGTTCAGAGACAATCTCCTGAATTGAATTATGCACTCTAAAACATAAACAAGAACCTCAGAAGCCATACTTATATCATCTCTGAAATCAGCTCCTTAAAAAATACAGATAAACATCTTGTAGATTAAATGTGAATCCAGAATAATATTTAGAAGCTATTTTTTTTTGATGATATAAACTGTTTTAAGCCAAATCTTATCCTTTCAGTGTACAAACCTGGATGATGTTACTGGAAAGTATCAAGGATCACCTCCATTTTCATTTAGAATTTTAGTTCTAGAATGGCCTTCTCTGTTGATTGGATGGGTTACTATCCAAACTGCCTGATGGATCGCTGGCCAGCATCATCTGATGAGCATTTTAACTTATTTAAATTCTGATATTACTCTTGCTCTTCATTGCTCTTTCATAGTACCACTAGATACTAATTACATATTTTTTTTCAATTTACTTTACAAACATCCCCCATGCTTCATTTTTATTTGATTAACTATCTAACAATTTTATTTTCTACACTGCTAAGTTTAAAAATCATCCTGAGAAATCTGTGAATATTAACTTACAGTGATAGTAGCGTGATATTAGAAGTTAGTTCACCAAAGTGGGGAATGCCACTTAGTTCATTGTGATTCATCTTCCTGAAAGAAAGATTTATTTAGCAGACTCAAAAAGTTAAATCAACAAAAATATTAGTAATATTCTTGTTCTATGTGCATTAAAAAAAACAGAAAGTTTCTCAGAAGTGAACTTCACAAAAAGCAAAACAACTCAAAACGTGTATAATAAAATACATGTATTTTATTATTTGAATTCAGTCATTTGGCAAAATAGAAAATTTTGCAAACAAGTATGGATTAGCACAGAAGTCTGACTGTGCTGAAGTGATACTTTAGAAGAACACCGATATTCTCAGTGAAATACTATGTCAAGGATTATTGGAACAATACATTCATAAGAGCTTCAAAAGTAAATTGAGTTATTATTTGAGTTAAGTCAACAGAATTGATTTCGAAGTATGCATAAATGTATTATTTATCAGAACTAGTCTACTTCTTTCTGGAGAAGAATAAACATGTATACACTAGTTAATTTTAAATTCTATATTAAATGAAAAACAATTCTATACATGCAAACTAGTTTAAGAACCCTAAATTAAGCAGCAGAACTTGGAACTAAAAACTATCATCAATATTACTATATTTATAATACATATATACATTCAATGCAACTTTCTAAATCTGGAATTCTATGTATCTGGATGTAAGCCTGCTAAAGAAACATACTCTTCAGTTTAAAAAATGGTACTTGGCTACACTTAGAAAAAGCCAATCAAGGTCAGATTGGGCTAGTAATTTATTTGGGAAGCCACAGGCAACCTCAGGGCTATAGGTCTGAGTTAAGAACTGGGGCAGAAGGGGACAGAAAGCCAAGACCCTAACCTCTTCCCTATTGTACCAAAAAACCTGTATGCTCTTGTGATCATCAAGTGTGATCTAACCTAAAGTCAAATTATTTTGAACCCAATGCCAGAGAAAAAAGTGCTCAGGACACTATCTGTACATCAACATGAAACTCTGAAAACATAACAATATTGACCAAATTTGGGGTGGGTGAAGAAGCTGTGAAAAGGATTGAGTTTAAAAATAAACCAGATCAAGCCGGAGGCTTCAGAACAAAGTTGTATATTCTAAATCTTTTCGGCTTTGCGGATTGGCGGAGGGGTGGGAGAGGGGATGGTTCCGTGCGCGTGGCAGACAAGTACGCATGTAGCTTCATTTGCGTGAGTGGTGGGCACGCTTACCCGCTGCTTGCACAAATGGAGCACATGCGCTCACCCGCTGCTCGCACAAATGGAGATGCACAAACATGCCCTGGCCCGCCACTTCTGTGGCCCAGTTCCAAAAGGCTCAATACTTAGTAGTGGGCTGCCACTCGGGGGTTGGGCCCCCCTGTTCTAAACTCCATTCCGTCCTCCTTCCTAGTCACATGAAATGATCCAGAATGATTATTAAACGCTCAGAAATGATTGCAGAAGCCACAATCTGAATGGCTTATTTTCTCTTTCCATTGCATTTGCAACCTAAACTGAGGGTGTGTAAGGCAGTTCAGTATTAATATGCCACTATACCACAGCTCCTATCATATTTAATCCTTTTTCCTTCCCTTCTTAAAACTCTTTCAGTGACAATCCTACAATCAGAAGAATTTTAATTTTTTTTATGCTCAATCTATCATTCTCAAATATTATGTCACTTGACATATTACAACTCCTAATGCCATATCACTTAGTTTATTACATTACAGCTATAGTAACTTACACTTCTTGCAGCATTTGACCCGATGAATCAATACTCCAATTAGAGGATGCTAAATCGTTATGACTCAAATCTCTGCAAGCAAAAGAAAAAGTTATAACATTATTTAAATAACTTAATATAAAATTCATCTCACAAAATCCTGAAACTACATTTATTTCTAACTTTTCTAGTTGAATATAGAAAAATATTACAAGAGAAGAGACTGAATTTACAGGGGAAACTGCTGCCTGGTGAAGGTACCTTGTGGAAGAGGAATTATCGGTTGCTAATCCAATTCTATTATCTGAAATGGGCAAAATTGATATTCTACAGTGTCGGGCCCAAAACCAAGAATGACACATGGTAAATCTTTCAAGCTGGTTTCTTTATTGTTTTACTCCCATAGACACAATCCTGTCAGACTAAAGACTATTATCTGCATCTATAAGAACACTTTGTGAACTATAAGTAGTCCTCGTCTTATGACCACAATTGAGCCCAAAATTTCTGTTAAGTGAAACATTTGTTAAGTGGGTTTTGCAGCATTTTATGACTTCTCTTGCTACAGTTGCTAAGTGAATCACTGCAGTTGATCAGTTACTAACCTGGTTGTTAAGTGAATCTGGCTTCCCAACTAACTTTGCTTGTCAAAAGGTTGCAAAAGGTAATCACATGACTTTGGGACATAACAATGGTCATAAGTATGAATCAGTCATTCAGATGCCAAGCATCTGAATTTTGATCACATGATCATGGGGATGCTACAAAGGTTGTAACTGAAAAAATGGTCATAAGTCACTTTTTTTGTTGCCGTTGTAACTTTGAACAGTCACTAAATGAATTGTTGTAAGTTGAGGACTACCTGTGTTAAGGAGGTGTTGGACCACATGAAATCTGGGCTGAGTTGCCTGGTACTCCTCCAGAATGCACCCTCTCCCTCGTGGGGATTCATCTCCTCACTACATTCCATCATACATAGCCAACTAAATAGTCTACATGTTCACATTTGTTTTGTTCAGCAATGGTCTTTATTTTTATTGCAACAATATTTATGAATTAGTTCATTACAAAGATACTTCACTGATAAAAACATGTTGGGATTTTTTAAAATTGACAATATTTAAAATAAACAGCACAGCCAACAATGGCAAAACAAAATCTAGGAGACAATCCAAATACTTCCTGATATGATGAAGTTGTGACAGACTTACATTCTTTAGCGTGTGACTCAGCATTAATTTCAAAACACTGTTTCTGATGAAATGTCAGAGACTAAACATCAGAACCAGTCTTGGTTTGAAGGTTACCAAGCATATGCCATAAAAACACACTTAAATATATGTCCAACTGTGTCTTTCAGAACAAAATCTGAAGGTTTACATAAAAAGGGCATCTAAAGTGTTCTATCATATAATGTTCCTGAACTCACAGCATTTATAACTCTCCCCTCCTGTAACCCTGTTGATCCCAGGAAACATAATACTTTAAACTGTTATTAATCAATTATTAGAATATATTAACATTTGCTGGTGCTCCAAAAACTCAAAAACATAAAAATATCAAGCAAAGATTGTTATGAAGTTATAATCTTTACTCATAGGCAGACTTAAAACACCAAAAATAAACAGACCAAAAGCACCTGGAAAGTCCATACATTATAGCTTTTCTTCTGACCAATTATGTACCAACAAGCTGTTGACTACTGTTAGCGATCACATGAAACTATCCCTAACTGGTCTTTCAGATCTTCTACCAGTGCCTTTCAATTACAGGAGTGTATAAAGAATGGCAATGAAAAGAAAAGTGAATGCCATGGATTAAGACAAAATAAAGGCTCATATCAGCACTAGAGTAGGGAAACTGAAGAACCATTTAGTTGCTAGCAAATCTGGCTGTCACAGATTCTGTATGTTTACCCAAGTCAGTGGATTCCAAAACCTACAAACAGCCTACACAACCACACAGGTTTAGGCAACACAAGCACTCAAAATCTAGTATTCATTGCTCAGTGCTCCACTTTTTCTTGCTTCTACTACACTACTCTACTACTCTACTACACTCCAACTATTATTCTTATGAGTCCTATTGCCAGAAAATGGTATCTTTTTCTATCTGCTTGAGGTTGCTTTACAAACACACAAATATCCTTCCATCTCTCCCAACACTATCATACCCTGTTGCCTCTCTGCTCAGTTTTTTAAGACAACAGCTGCTGTGCTGCCTAGGGAAAGGCCTTACAGAGACAGGTCAACAGCAGCAGATGGGCTAGCCATTTGGAGGCAGTCTATCCTCTTACTGGCTTAATTTCTAATAGCCCCTTAAACAAATGTTTGTTATTCTGACCTGCCTTCAATGATAACTTGGATTTCCTTCAAAGAACTCCTGCAGAAAAAAAAATACCATTCACTCACTTTATCAGTTAGTTCCCCCTCTATTTAACCCTGCTAAATTTATATTTTTCTTTTCTGGTCCATCCTCCGCATCACATGCAAGTATGCAAATTTCTAATTTCTCATTACCTCAAGGGAATACTTAATCTTTATTTGTTCTCTTGCATTCCATTAAACTCTATCCATCTCCAGATTCATAATTTGAATTTATTTTATTTTTCCTCTTTCTCAATGTCAAGTTTTCACAGCTGCAGTACAGACAATTGCTTTAAGTATTCTACTTCATGATTTTGTGTTAATTTGTCACTGTTCTCTTAATTTTGGATAACAAAGTGATATCAGTTACTTAACTCAATTTATCGATGCTTTAATCTGTAATTCTGATTTAAGCTGCCTCCTCTTCCAGTAGTAACAAACTTAGAATATATTCAATATATAATGTAAACAGATATGTTGACAATATAAATCTTGCTTATTCCCATTCCTATTCTGAAATACTGTGTTTCTATGGTTTCTGTTCTTATAGTGGCTTCCTATTCATGATAAATGTTACTTAAAAGACTAATAACTATTTTGGAATACCTGTTAGTTAAAATATTCTAAATTTTGGGAAGATGATCGAATGCAGGGGTCCCCGATCCCCCCGGTCCGCGGCCCATTCAGAACCAGGTTGTGGAAGTGGTGGGCAAGCACAGGTGTGTGCACATATGCGCATAAAGCTGCATTTGTGAAAGTGGTGCTCGTATGCAAAACCATCCTCTCCCCCCCCACCGCCACAGCGTCTGCCAGCCAATTGAGCCGGAAAGGTTGGGGAACACTGGTCTAATGGAAAGCAAAATGTTCCTGGAGGAGTGGCAACTGCAATGAGAAGTGCAGTGGTGGCCAGGTAATGAATACTGATCAGTAGATTCTCTCTGGAGGAGACTGGGAGATTGTCCATCTGCACTCCTGGCAGTTGCTCCTTGTGAGCAGGATTGTGGGTTTGTGGTCCACTTGTGAGTCGAATGGCTGGATTCAAGGGTTTTCAATTGTGTAATGCAATGCAGCTTGTATTGGATGTAAGGTTTTGCAAATGCCTCACTTTATTAACTGTTATCAGATATAATCAATTTCAAGTTAAAAAGAGATCTTCAAATTGGCAGGATAAAGTAAAACTTCTTGGTAAGTCAACTGTCTTTCTAGGTAAAAAAAAAAACCTGAAAGAAATGTTTTAAAACAGCAGTCCCCAACCTTTCTTGCTCAGTACACCAGTAGGGCTGCTGCGGCAGGAGAGGAGAAGAGGGGATGGTTTTGTGCAAGCATTGCTTTCACAAATGCAGCTTTGTGCATGCTTCCATAGCCCAGTTCCCAAGCTTAAAGGAATTTGAATTATTACTAAAAACTACTGAAAAAAGCATAAATGGATAAAGGGAGCAATAACTTTGAAAGATTAATTTTTGACAAAAGTGCTTTTGAAAACATTAGAACTAAATACATAAATGAACCAGACTTTGTGGAAATGTTGTTTGTTTGATGTTAAAGAAGTCAGACAATTTGTGGATTTTACAAAATAAAAAGAGAAAGATAATATAAAACAGACCTTACGACTATCATAGTGTCAAATGAGATTAAGTATTAAGGACATAGAAAGGCAAAACAGAAAAAAAGGTGGGCAGACTGCTTTCTATTTTTTCCCCTTGTACTTGAGGCACATTCACTTTTGGATTATAATATCAGAATAGCCATCACCAGGAAAATAGCAAAAGCAGGAAGGAGAGAATCGTTAGAGCAATCTACAGAAAGGGGATTACCCTAGAGATGTTGCACAAAATGTTTGAAGAATATGTCAGTAAGATATCTGAATGCTAATTTGGCAATTTTTGAAGAAAGAATGGAACATTTATAAAGATGAAAATAAAGAAGTAATTAAGAAACTATAATACTCTCCTGAAATCCCTTCTTCTTTAAATCTTCACTCTGTGAGGTGGGGTGGGTAGGAATGTCAGGCAGAGAGAGAGAGATGGCCTACAGAAATTGCTTTTCTCTGGAATGCTTTAATAAGCCTTATTGTTACTTTTCACACTTGTAGTATCTTTTCTGATGTTCTCAAAATGTACCATAAACATTTATGTTTACATTGCACTTTCCTGTTACCTAATTCCATGGCACCAAAACTGTTGTCAGGAAGACTCACCCAAAAGCAAAAACAAAGGATTTAGAGGTAGAAATAGCAAAAAGCATACTGTCCAGGAAATACAGACGTAGGGCTCCCTGCTGGCAACAATATTGGAAACAGGTAGGTAACAAAGGCAAAACAGGAAAAAAGTAGACAGGTAGACAGAGAAGGGGTAATGTAATCTCTTAGCACCCTTTCCTCTGGAATGCTTTGATAAGGTATTAGATTGACCTACTGTTACTTTTCGCACTTGTGGTATTCTTCCTGATGTTATCAACATATACCATAAATATTGATGTTTATATTGCAGTCCTGTTATCTAATTCTAGATGCTTAAGGGCAAACATCTGGGTTCTTCTGCTAAATGTTTTCATTCTAGAGCCACAGCACTGGGAGTTAGATTATAAATTTACACTACTGCTATTAAAACACAATTCTATACGCTTAATATGATTCAGAAGCTCTATTCCACCATTATACTAATAAACTCTTTCATTTTTCAAATGAGAATACACTGAATGGTTCTAATCATATTGGAAATGTTTTTACAAAAGTAGTTGCATTCACAGAATGATTATTGCATAGAAATGAAAAAGAATAGTATCTTGTAATATAAAGACATTAAGAAACAAATTGATAATCCTAATCTGGCTGATATGTTTCCCCTTCCTTGCCAACCTTCCACGCATATCAGAGTTTCAA
Organism: Oxyrhabdium leporinum; assembly: GCA_032468155.1. Classification (NCBI taxonomy): domain Eukaryota; kingdom Metazoa; phylum Chordata; class Lepidosauria; order Squamata; family Cyclocoridae; genus Oxyrhabdium; species Oxyrhabdium leporinum. Next base: position 43,608 of record JANHFL010001271.1, read on the forward strand.
ACCATCATGTCAGGGCAAGCATAAAAATTCCTAATCAGTTCATACTGAGATTAAAAACAAATTAACGTTTTGTAAACTTTCTGTTCTTTAGTTAAGCCAAGTATGTCAATTTCGGTTTGTGATACAAATTTGGCAAGCTATAGATAAATTGCCATGGCAACCATTCTGACAGTCAAAAATAGGAACTAGCAGAGCAAGAAGGAATAATTTAAATCTGAATCATGAATTGCCTTTAAACCTAAACAGAATACTGTTAGCTTTAAGAAAGTAGCTAAATCTCAAAAATATAGGTAGTCCTTGATTTACAACTATAATTGAGTCCAGAATTATGGCCATATCTTGCATTACATGACTGGATCTGATTTTTTGACATTTCTTGCAGTGGTTATTAAGCAACGACCCCCAGTCGTGAACACTGCAGTCATTAAGCAAATCCATTTTTCTCAACAGGCATTTTTTTGTTACAAACTGGAAAGAAATGCTGGAAACTAGTAAAAAGTAAAAAAAACAAGTCACAAATCATAGTCACATGATAGTGAGATGCTGCAAACAACTGTAAAGGTGAACTGTCATAAATACAAAAAGTGTCATAAGTAGTTTTAGGCGAGTCCATTATAACTTCGGTCATTAAACCACTAGTCACAAGTTGAAGACTAACTATAGACAACTTGGAAAATTTGATATAGAATAAATGAAGCAAAGAAATAACAATTTGGCCAAAAGGGAGTAACGCTACTCAGTTACAAATATATTTAATCATATTAAGCCATTGGAAAGTGAAATTTGAAACTCCCTAATGGAACTCAAAAACAGTTCACAAGAGATACTTTAATTCTAATAGTACTTTGGAAACAAGGATAACACATATTTTGATTTATTAATATTTCACTGACCAAACATATTTCCAATTTCCAATAAATTGCTAAGACTCTATTAGATTTTTCTTGAGTTTTCTAATGTTAGTAGATTATTTGGAAAAAAAAATCGAAAATCTTTACTGAGCATTTCTATGCATTCTAGTCTTCAGGGATTCAACTGTAGAAAGCAATGAATTATTAAAATATCATTATCATGTAGAGTTGTAAATAATTCAGAGAAAATATGAAGAATCATAGTGCATTCTTAAATAAGTTAACCTGACACTTGAAAAGTGTGCATTATTTCTTTTCCCTTGGTAGTGAAAACAAAGATGGACAGAAATGGCTGATTTTAAAATCTTATGTTAGTACACTTGGAGTTCTAATTACATATTAATGGTTTCATTAAAAACTTTTTTTAGAAGCTTTTACATGGATGTTCTGTCAAATGTTACATTTGCTGCTGCAGCAGCAGGTTTTGATTTTTATATATCTTTATACCATTTATTTATCATTGAAGCTTTACTTTTATTACAGTCATGCCAAACACAGACCACACTATTGGAGAACTAGACATCTCTGAAAATTCAAACTTAATCATTTCCTTTTGTTAGCAACCTCTACATCTAGATTAATCAATATACAGTAAATTCTCTGATGTCAAAAGTCTCCTCTTTCAAAGTCAAACTAACACAGTAGGTTTCTAACGTAACATAGTCAGCAAAATATCTTGCCTGATGCCTGTTATTAGATCATCACTTCCAGATTCAACAGAAATGCCTTTTTAATAGCATTGTTCCAAGGCAGCAGTTGCCATCACTGCCACAGAGATGTTATCTGTTGATGGACTTTTGCAATAATCTTATTAAGAAGCAGTTTACACAACAGACAAGCCTCAAAAGCCTACTACACGGCATTTATTACTCAGGTGTTGGTTTATTATATATATGCAATGCACTGGAGACTTTTTCTTCTTATGGGAATAGTGAGCATTGGAAGTTATGGTGATCTCATTTAATCTATATAGGTCAGTGTTTCCAACCTTGGAAAATTCTAAATATATAGATTTAGATTCTCAGAAATCTCAGCAATGAACATGTGGCTAGAGAATTCTGGGAATCAAAATCTACACATGTAGAAGTTGTCTAGGTTTTCTTTCAATTGAGTAATACCAATACTAATTTTATTTCAACTGACAAGGCAAATCTCTACCAAAGTTGTCATGATTAGTACTTGTAATATAACTAGCAACAGTAAATTATTCATTTTTTAAATTTCTAGAAATTCTTACATTTAAAATTTTGAGATCCTATGTTTTTCTATTTAAAAATATATTGGGACTTCAATATTTAATTTAAATGTAATTGCTATTATCCATTATTTTTATTATATTATCACTTCCACTGTTTGATACTGGGACATGAGGAAGTACTCAACCACAGTGATGCCCTTAAGGGCACTGGGTTGTCAACGTCAACTTCTCAACACATTTGGATTTACAATGATTTCAAAGTTAAAAGAGGATTTTTAGTTAACAAGTTGAAAGTGCCCGGTGCATAAAACTTCACCCTAAATTGAAAAATAAATAAATAATTCTCTCTCTCTCTCTCTCTCTCTCTCTCTCTCTCTCTCTCTCTCTCTCTCTCTCTCTCTCTCTCTATATATATATA
>JANHFL010001271.1:46234-59316 GCA_032468155.1 Oxyrhabdium leporinum
ATAAATAAATATATATATCTCTCTCTCTCTCTCTCTCTCTCTCTCTCTCTCTCTCTCTCTCTCTCTCTCTCTCTCACTCACTCACTCTCTCTGTATATATATATATATATATATGAATTTAATTCAAGAAAGTTTTACATGCATTGGGGAACCAGAAGAATTTGGCACATTGGAAGTTTTGCTAACATTTTTAAATTAATAAGATCAATAAAATATATTTGTGGGAACCTAAATTGTTTAATGTATAGGGAAAGAGCTAATTGCTGAGATTCTATAGGAATTGGACATTAGAGGGAAATAGAGTTTCAGGCAAGGAAACAAGGAAGGAAACAAGAAAACAAGGAAACAAGGAAACAAGGAAGGAAGGAAGGAAGGAAGATTGGTTGGTTGGTTGGTTTTGGATTTGAAAAAATGTAGTAAAACTCACAAAATGCCAGATAAGGATAGGTATGCATGTATGATTGTTTCTATGTATGCATGTATTATCACAGATAGAGATATGAGTAATTTTAAAGGATCCTTGAAGAGTTGGGAGAGAAATGTATAGTCTAGAGCTGCCCCAAACAGTGAAATGGGCAGTATATAAATTTAATTAATTAAATTAAACAGCAATAATTATTGTATTTGCTAACACATTTCTCAAAGAACATCCTTAGGAACCAAGAGGAGAAAGAGAATAATGTGGAAGAATTTATAGACCAACAAATGAACAGGTGAAATAAATTCCAGCTTATATAGAAACAATAGAAAAATAAAGAAATTATGGAAAATAGATCAGTTCAGGTGGAAAATCCAAATCCAAATAATAAATCAAAGGATGAAAAATGATCTGGGCAAAGACATATTAACAGACTTACAAAAGAGGTTTTCTAAAGTTTTTGAGACACTTTTTAGAAAGGAAGGCAGAAAGTTTGAAAGGAGATTCAAGCCCATGACAACAACTTGATGAATTGAAGATCAAGATTTTTAGAACAAAAAAGGGAATACAAAATTGACTTGTTTATCAATAGTAAAATAGTCCTTTTCTCTATACCTGGACATAAATGACAACAATGTTGAATTTATGAATGGAAAGGATAGGAATATGGGAAAAGTGGATTATATCAGGGATAGCTGCTACAGGTTCGCCTGGGTTTGGGCGAACCTGTAGCAGGTAGTTAATTTTATAGCGGGTTCGGCAAATCCGTAAATCCCACATTTGGCTGGCCCCGCCTACCCCAGCCCGCCATCCCAGGAGTCCCAAGTGGCCCATTTTGGTTCCCAGGTAAGTGCAGGACGCGCCCAGCCTTGGGGAGGGTAAAAAAAAGGCCTCCTGGAGGCTCCAGAAGGCCAGAAATGAGCCTATTTCCGGCCTCCAGAGGGCCTCTGGAGCCTGGGGAGGCTGTTTTCACCGTCCTGGAAGCTCGAGGAAAACCTCCATAGCCCCGGGAGGGCGACAATGCCCCCCCATGCAGGAGGCCAATTAGGCTATGCCCACCAGGGCCATGCCCACCCAGCAAACAGGCAGAGAACCCATTGCTAAGATTTTTGAAGCCCACTCCTGGATTATGTTCATAATTTCATCAAGGATAGGGAAATAATGACATTGCTTACAGTTGATGCAAAGAAAATCAGTAGCCCCTTCCTTAAATATTGTGTTTTTTTCTCTCCCTTTTTTTCTTTTTGCACTTTAGTTTTTCTATTTTTCTACTCGTTTGTATTATCTTTGTTAGTATTGTTAATATCCTTAATAAAAAGTATTTAATAATAAAAAAAATCTGTGAATGAAACCATATTTTGTTAGTCTCAATAACAGTCTTCTAAATAATTTGAATTATAGGAAAAATATGCAATAGTTCATTTATTGGTAAACCAGAATTCAGGACTTTAGCATCCTTTGTCATTTGAATTCAGGAACCATATTTATTTTGTTCTTCACAGATACACCATAAGTTAATACTGTATAAATCAGGAGTGAAATCTAATTGTACACCAGAATTTTCAGTACCAAACACTATGTTTCTTCTAAAACTGCATTTTTGTTTGTTTCTGAACCGTTTGTGCAATTTAATGCAAATGTAAAACAATATTCTTTGTGAGAATGTGAATTTAGAGGTTATCCTACTTGGAATAGCCACTGAAAACTTTAAAGCCATTTTGGATTAGATTAAGTACGAACAAGAGGTGTTCTATTTCCAGTTACAACACTTTTATCATTTCAAATTCAGAACACCTTGAGACATTTTTCAAATCCCTAATGACACCCTTACCTCATCAATAACCATTAAATGTCCACAGTTGATTCTTAGTACAGAAGAGATGTAAATAGTGTATCAGAAACAAATGAAATGCACAAGATTAAGTCTTATAATCACGGTACGTTTTGTTAATTATAAGAGTTAGTGCATGAGATGGGTGGCTATATAAATGTGATAAATAAAAAAAATGAAAATGAACAACTACTAAATAGTAATTACTTAGACACATTGTTCTGATAGGAATCTGCTCTTTAGACCAGGCTTTTGCAACTAGGATTTCACAATAAATCTCTAGAGTTCCATGAGATCATGACTGAAAAAAAACACCTCTTTTTAACTTTGTGTGCCACAAAATGCTATTGCTCACAGTGGTAGAAATATTTATGCACCATGATTCAGCTGCCAGTTGCTGCTTTGCTGTTGTAAATGTAAAATATGGATTGTGTAGACTAGATGCGAATAGTATTTTGAATTGGGGAAGAGAGGATTCTCAATCCTGAGAACAGAAAATTATTTCAAGGATTCCATCAGGGTAAAAAGTTGAGAAAGGCCACTTTTGCTATTGGATATTACTAACTCCAATGTTCTCTTTGTTATTTGGCTTGTTATCTGGCTTGTTCTTTTAATGAACTAGAAAGTTTATCATGAAGGCTTTAAAAACAAAACAAAATAGTACTTAGTATCACTGACATATTTTTTTTCTACAAGATTTAACCCCACCCAGATTGATTTTTTTACTTTTTACTTATTTAATTAAGCAAAACTTCATTACATGGTTGTTACATTTCAAAGCATGTTGGCAAGGAAAATATTAGTTTGGCAATGATGAAATAATTTATCTTAATTGCTTTATAATTTCCATTAACAGCATATAAACGAAGTGTGATATGTTTATACACAAACTATTAATTTTTAAGTTTCCAGACGTAACATGAAAACTATTTTGGACAAAAACAAAGACTGTTGCTAGCCTAGAAGTGGGGAAATTGGAGACTAAGGATTGTAATGTAAATTTATTGTACCTTTATCTTTAGTGTATGTTTTGCCTTTTTGTTCCCAAATGCAAAATGTACCTATGGAAGAAGCTGAAGTCAACAACAACAGAAGTGTATTTTACTGTTACATTATCAACAAACTATGCTGCAAGGTGAGAACTTTGTGGTTATTTAAGTATGCAGTGTTTTCATTTTTTTGTCAAAAACATTTAATTTTTAAAATAATCCCATTTTTTTCTGTAAACTGCACTGTAGGTCATACTAAAAACTCAATACCTCCCAATGTAATGTGTGATTCCATGAACAATGGAGAATCCAACACACACAACATACATACACAAATAAATAATCTTATTTAGGTCACAAAGATGGCAAAATTAGGAAAAGTCCAATGTTTCCATTGTTCACTCACATCTCCAAGAACAAAGGAATTGCAACAAACTCTTGTTAAAATCTTTCTGATGTGTGCAGCCTATGAAACTTTTAAAAACCATATTAACATCACAGAAAATTAATTTCAAATAATTTAAAGAAACCCTCAACTGATTTACTAGAACAGGGTTTTTCAGTTTAGTATGTCAAAGGTTGTGTACATAATTAATATCAATTTCATTAATTTCCTGTAAAAAAGATTATGTCATATGAATCCTTTAACTACTGTGGAATGCCAGAAACCATAATGGCATCTGGACTAACTAGATTGATCCAGTGTAATCTAACTTGAATAAACTGCCAAGAATCCCTCTGCAATAAAACACATTTTTAAAATCTGCAACTCCTCCCTTAAAAGGATTCTTCAGAACGTAGTTGATCCACATAACAATATTATGAGAACCCCAGTTTACCTAAAGCATCAACATTTCTACAAATCACTTTTATATCTATGAACCAATATTTCCATATATTGGTAATTTACAAATTGGAACTGCTATCATAAAAGCTGTGAGGATTCTATAAATTATTTATTTAAATAAAACACTTTTTGATAAGGATTTATGATTGTTCTATACAAAAAAAAACCCATGTGCATGTAACCCCATCATATAAAACACACTGTACTGATTATGAAAGAATGAGTCAGCCAGTTTGATTACATTATAAAGGCAGGGTATAATTTGCAAGAAGAAAATACAATTGATTTTAAAGGGCATTGGTATTTCTGATGTCAGATTTGTGCCCATTTATTAAATCAAATAGAAATTAGCAGTTTATTCAACACAAATCTGACATTAAATTTGACACTAAAATAGTATTATGAAAAAAAAGAAACAACTGAAAACATTTCCAACTCCCAGGACATCTTGCTGCAGTCCTTACAGTAAGTATTTGAATAAGGAAAGGAATTAGCGAGAATAATTTGCATAATGGTGAACAAGAATTCGTTAGGTTTAATATAACACTATGCAAATTAAACAGAGGTGAAGATTCCTGACTAAATATCAATACAGAATAAATGTAATAAATATTAGTACAACTAATACAACATATTGATCAGTACAATATTACTTTGTTAATAGTGATCAATTTTGTTTTCTCATTATTTTCCTTTGTCTTTCTCACATGGCATTTACCAAATGTGATTTACTTTGGCACTCTTTCAAGTATGCTTAGAATATAACCCCAATTTGGCATTATTTAAGAACCCGGGTTTTTCACTGTTTATCTCTGAATTTAATTTACGAACAAGAAGCACCAGTTTGAATGCAAATTCAGAAAGAGCAGCAAGGGCAATCTTGCTTCTCTTTTTACGTATAAATCTGTCTGTTTATTCAGATCATTTTAATTAGAAATTTGGGGGATATGAACTAAGAAAAAGGAAGAAAAATTATAAAAAAGTTTACATTAACCAGATTAGAAGCTAAACTTCATGCATGTCTCAAACATGATCATTATATTTCATCTTAGCTAAGAGGCTGAGAAGTAATGACTACTGCTTTTTTTGTTTGTTTGTTTCCTGTACACTACATTTTAAAACAAAGCATATAGTACAGAATACCAGCTATTTAGCCAAAAAGTGAAGGCATTATATCAAAAAATTTTTCAGGCAGCTTCAGATTTTATTTGTTAAAAAAAAAGGTAGAAAATGAAACTCTTCATAGCACTAAACATCAAAAGTACAGTAACCGATATAGTAAAAATTACTTGAAAAAATAAAATGAAGTAGTTTCAGAACAAAATTATTCCTCAAGCTTGATAAAGTCCAAAGTATAATCCAAGTTTTCAAGATGTGATCTTTCCAAAAAGTTTCAAAGTATATATACAAAGGACATTTTTAATTTAAATCCTGATGAATATATATACAAATAAAGTCTCCTCTGACCTGAGTTCAACTGCTGATGATTTCATGAATCCATCTACATATTTTATTTAGCAATAATATGGAAATGGCCTGCTTCTGGGATTTTTTTAATCTCACTTTCAACCTAGTTTATAGTATTGGAATATTTTGGCAGTCTCTTATATAAGCATTTATCAGGCCTAATCCTAACTACTCTGTATTTCTGAGGTAATCCAAGTTAATTAGGTGCTGCTATTTAGCTGCACAGGTAATCCCCGAGTTGTCCATTCATTCAGCAATGCTTCAAAGCTATGACGAATGAGGAGCAGCTATGAGGGGTCCTCAATCACATTAACGTGATTGTCAATGTTCCCTGCTGGCTTCCCACAAGCAAAGTCAATGGAAAAGCTGGCAGGAAGTTGGAAGTCATGGTCACATGACATCCTTACTTTAACAACCTGAATAATCCTTGCTTAATGGCAACTGGGACTGCCACCAGTAAGCAATGTGGTCATGTGACATCATGTTTATGACCAGGTCACTAAGTGATGGCAATTCTAGTCCCAATGCCATTGTAACCCGAGGACTATATCTACATAGATAACAGTAAAATCATTCAAATGAAAGTAGCTATACTGGAATATATGCAGTCTGGTTTGTGCTTACTTATTTAAAAATAAAATGTAAGTCCTAAAATGTTATTCAACAGGATTTATCACCAAATACATACAAGATGCATAGTCACAGATAAAAATATAATTGTGAGAAGATTACTAAGCTTTCAGAATCTAGGGCTTTCTTATTCCAACATAATAGATCATACTCATCGCAATATTTTTTTCTAGAAGCCTAACATTCATTTCCACTTGTAGTATGCCTGGTATACATATAGTTACATAACAGAACAAAGTCACAGATTTATTACACAGGTTGGAAAACGAATGGTAGTTCCCTTATTTTAGTAAAACAAACGCTACACTTAGAAACAGAACACTTTTTGAAAATTGGAATCATATGCAAGGATGGCACATTTATTTTTTTTGTCAATTAAACTAATTCTAGTTTACACCTAGCAGTAATTCAATACACAATTCAATACATGTATTCAATTATGAAAACAATAGAAAATTCCTTTTGTTATTGGGCAGTTTTCTGTGCATGCGTAACAGCCAAGTCCATTGAATTCAGTAAGACTTAGAAGCAGCTATTTGAGTGCCTTCTGGATGAAAAGGGCTATAAATTAAATAATAATCAGTTATGGTTAGGCTGCAAGATCTCCTATTCAGAAGTATAAACTCTAGTTAAGTAAATGATCTCTTGTATTCATAATCATTGCCTTTATAAAAATAATCAGAATTTAAGCTTTTTCAGTAATTTAAGAATTTAAGTAAAGTCACAGATCCCATTAAATTATCTAAATAGATATAAATATACACAAATCATCTGCCAACCGAGCATATTACTTTGCGCATTTTGACAAACTAAGTTCAGACCTATGAATCTTAAGCTGAAATAAATGTTAATCTTTAAATTGCTATAAATAAGTTCTTTTTTGAATATTATGAAGTTGCTTTGGCCCACCCTTTGCTTTGTCTGACAGGTTTAGAAAACTGATGAATAACCCTCCCAAATTTCTCCAACTTGAATAATGTTCATGTATTTCAAATCACCTAATAGACAATTAATTAGTTAAATGGCAGCTGATCTTGGTTAAGCTCAAAACCCAAATAGGTTAATTCTGATTGTGATTTGGACTTGCATCTAAGAACTCTGCATCAATCTGTTGTAGAATAAGCTGTGGAATCAAAAAACCTCACAGTAGTAAACTAGCTTTCTATTATGCCAAGAAAAGTGCATTAATGTTTCTATGTAAGTCATCAGGAACATCAGACTGCCTCCATTATGCACAGCAAGAAGCTTCTAAACAGTAGATGAACTAGTTTTCATGAGTAAAGTACTAAGACTACCTAGGAAAGATCAGAAACAAGTTTATCTCATAATCAGTCTCAGAACCAAGAGGCACCACCCTCCACAAAATATTCACATAAATAGATATATTCCATTGCACTTACATATAATTTGCATATTTATTGCAACATAAATATGTAAATCAGCATCACTTTGTCCTGCTCTACTTGTCTTAATATTCTGTCTTCATAAAGTGAATACTTGTCACATATCTATCCCAACCATGACAAAACTAGGCAGATCAATAATACAGTCTTAAACCTGTTTGAAAGCCATTCCATTCCTCAATAAATCATAGAACTAGTATCAATTTTCCAAGACTCATTTGAGAAAGTTTTAAATGACAGTAAATTAATCTACAACATGCATATGGAGACTCGTAATGGAACTCTGTAAAAGAATACAATCTATTCTAAAGAACTGTCCAAAAATTTGTCTTTCAGGAATCAGAAGCCATGAAGAGAATACTTATGTGAGAAGACTGAACAACGAACCACTGAAACAGGTTGGCACAATGTATATAATTATGTATAACAATAATAAAAAATAAAAAATTCAAACAAAAAAACTTATTACTTGAGCCAGTTTCTCACTCCAAGATGTAATTAAATAATAGTCCAGATATCTGTCCAATATATCTAGAAAGAATAAGATTGAAATAACTAAAAAAAAATCAATGTCACTTACAAACAAGCCCTGCTATATGGAACAAAACAACTGCTTAATCTAGTATTCTGTTCTCACAATTACCAATAAGACGAGTATGGGAATCTTACAAACATAAGATTGGCCTGTTACCTCTACCCAGCAGCTGATATAGTATATGAAAGGACAGTTCTGTATAACTATCATTATTAGTTGCCACTGATAATTTTATACTCCATAAATTAGTCTAATCTTCTTTTCATATTGCCTTAATGACCATAATTTATTCTGAGAAAGGAAATTATTTTATTGTTATTAAGACTAATTTCCTTTTACTTGCCACAGATCTTGTACAATTCAACTTAGTTTAATTAGGCTCTCGTATTGGAAAGAGAAAGAAAAACAAATCTGTGAATTTTTGCCAAGCCATGCATAATTTTATATTGCTCGGTTATCTCTCTCTTTAGCTGCACTATTTTTTTTTAAATGTCACTTTTGCATTTGGGAGTTACCTTTGCCAGTACTTTTTTGAGCCATACAATATTTTTTGGAGTGAAACTGCATACAATATTCCAAATTCGATAACTTCACAGATTTTTAACAACAAAAATAGCTTTAAAATCTATTTTAACACGTAACAATATCACCACAGAGGATTAACATGAGCTTTCTCAAAGTTCTGTAACTTTAATCATTAATTTTCTGGAGATAAGCATAAACAGACAGGTGGTAGTGCAGATGGCAATTTATTATTCAGTATACTCAAAACCAAACCAAACCTGAATTGAGGAATACTCCAATGCAACAGGAAAAACAGAGAGCAAAATGAGAAATGTGGCTCAGTTTAATGAAGCATTATCCATTTGGGCTAAATAAAGAAATGTCCAATTTACATGAAAAGCAAAGAATTTATGAAATTATTTTAAACCAATACAATTTTCTTAGGACACAATTTACAGAACTTCAACTGTCAACTATCCTGTATCTAATAGCCTTAGACTATGCATCTCAAAATAATTCTGAAAACCCCTGCCTTATTCTGGATTTTAGAAACCTTGTTTTGCATGGTGGGTTTGAATTAGTCTTGACTTCTAGCAAATATATGGATAAGTCCATGCAATTTTCTTGGCAACTTTGTCTACAAGTGGTTTGTCATGGCCATCTTCCTAAAGCTGAGATCATTAAATGCTAATGCAGGACTAGAATTCGGGTCTAATGGGCCTCAGTCTTAATACCTAGAGACCAAACTGGCTTTCAGAAATCTGATAGATGTCTTAATATTAGAGTGCCGATTTTAAATATCCGACCAAAATAACACACTCCACCAAAATTTTACTGTCATTTAATAGCCAGTAAGGTTCTAGCAAACCTACTGAAACTAGGCCACTTGAAGAGACAAATTGCACAAGTTATCAGGAAAACTATGTTGTAGGATTTCTCTTGCTCCCTGGAACTTTTAAAACACTGTGAGTTGATCATAACTCTATAAATTTAAAGACTACAAAATGCAACCTTAACCGGAGAATTAGGGAACGGTAAAGGGAAGAGAAAACTAGGCAGATGTTTTGATGCACAGCAACCCAGCTTCTCTGATTCTTTATATATATATAAAACTCGCTTTGTCTCCCAGTCCAGATCAAGCAACGAACGCAAACGTCTGTTCGCGATTTCGGCAAAAGAAAACTCTTTAACAATCAAAACTCGGGAGCAAATATACTGCTACCGAGGGGGAGAAGCACCTACCAAGTCCCACACTCGGCCCTGAACCAACAAGGGTAGTTTTCCAGACCGGCTGACAAACGGACAGAGAGGCAAGACCCCGCGACCCGACAGGAACGATACTTACAGCGCGGTGATGCTGCGAGGCAAAGGTGGCAGCAGGCCTGGTTCTAAGCTCCGACCGGACAGGCGGAGGCGGCTGCAATCCAACACACCTCGCCGGCAAGAACAAGGCGCGGCGGCGGCGCAAGGTTCCCCTGCAGCCTCCCGCAGCAGCACTGCCAGCATCAAAGGTAACAGCGGCCAGAACGCCCTTGGGCCAATAATCGCCTCGCCTCGCCGCATTCTCCTTTCCCCTGTTGCGCGGGGTCTGCCGCTCCGCGGATCTCGTCAGGCCGCGCAGTTGCGAACTGGCCTTCCGCGCCCGCCTTCGCGCAGGCCGAACCAGGAGGAGCCAAGCGGGGCCTGCTGAGCGCATGCGCGCCAAACACTAAAGGAGCCGACGGGAGGAGCGTTCGGATGGGGGTGGGCCCTAGGAGAGTGGGCGGGGCTTCATCATTGACAGTTGGGAGGGAGGAAGTGGGGGGAGTTTCTGGGAAAGGTGGAGGGTGGGGGAGATTCTCGCGTATGCTCGGATTTCAAAGTATGGTTTGCAATGGCTGCTGGTTTGGAGCGAGTGAGAACTGGCTGTAAGCTTCTCTCTGCCCTAGAAGATACATTTGCTGTCTTTCTCTGTCCTTCCGTCAGTCTCGAGTTTCTCCTTGAGCCTCCCGCACTTCTTTGATTCTTAAACTTGTTCAAACTTACCATCCTTTTTATATCCGTGTAATGCCTTAAAAAGTTTGTAACTTTAGCTTTAAATATTTTCGCTTGAAAACGAAATAAATCAACATCAGTAGGAATATTCTGCAAAATACTACCGTATGTAGAATATACTAAACAAAATATGGGGGGGGGGAGAAATAGTGATACGAAAGTTTGGATCTTGACAGTTTTACATTGCTATATTGTTTATCAATTGCACAGCCAAATTTTTCGAAGCCAGCATTTTGTACTATTCTAATGCACAAATTGCACAACTATGAATGTAATCTCTGAAAAGGCTATCACATCCTGGCTATAAAAATTTGGTTAAAGCATTTCTGTTTGCTGATATTTTGTGGTCTAAGGATTTTCAGACAAGATCTAGTCTCCCCAATTTAAAAGGAAGCATTACAGTAATGATTCACACTTCAAATTCACATTTGTACTGGATCCATTTTTTCCCCAATTTCATGGTTACAAATATACTGTTTATTGTATGCACAGCCATCAATTCTTTTTTGATACAATTGAAAAACAAACAGATCCCCATCTGATCACCATTCTTATTCATTTGTAGGTCTCCCAGTAAATAGTCATTAGTAGGTCTCTTATTCTCTAATCTCATTGTCATCCATGCGTTCATATTTTCTTAACAATAATTTTGTCTTCTGGATCCCAGACGACATTAATTTCAAATGTTGCATGGGTTGTTTTTTTATCCCAGACGTTCTCCCAATTTCATTATTGTCCATCACTAAAGCAATGTTTCTTAACCTTGGCAGTTTGAAGATGTGTGGATTTCATCTCTCAAAATTCTCCAGCCAGATTTTTGGGAATTGAACTCTACAGATCTTCAAGTAGCCAAAGCTGAAAAAACAAAGCTACACTGGATTATACAGCTATTTACTGACCTGTGGATTCCTGCTTACATATGGCCATACAACAATCTAAATAAGATCAGTTCTGGTTTTTGAGATTTAAACTCTTTCAGTTATAATTAAAATTCACTTTCCTGTATTCATGAACACCTCAAAATCAGCCCCCTTTCATCAGATGTTAATTCTTTTCTCTTTTTCTTAGATTCATAAGCATACAAACCTTCCTTCCTTCCTTCCTTTCTTGAATAGAACAGAACAGAAAAATAGGAGCTGGAGAACCTATACTATATCACATAAGTGGCTGTCCAGTCTCTTCTTAAATACCTCCAGTAATGGAGCACCCATAATTTCTGAAGGCAAGCTATTCCACTGGTTAATTGTCCTCACTGTTAGGAAGTTTCTCCTTAATTCCAGCTTGCTTCTCTCTTTGATTAGTTTCCAACCATTCTTTCTTGTCCTGCCTTTGTCCTGGTGCTTTGTAGAATAAGTTGATCCCTTCTTCTTTGTGGCAGCCCCTCAAATACTAAAATACTGCTATCATGTTGCCCCTAATTCTTCTTTTCTTTAGACTAGCGAAACCCAAATCTTGCAGTTGTTCTTCATATGTTTTAGTCTCCACGCCTTTGATATCTTAGTTGCTCTTTTCTGAAATTTTTCCAAAGTCTCAACATCTTTTTTGTAGTATGGTGACCAAACTTGGTTGCAATATTCCAGGTGGGGTCTTACAAAGGTTTTATAAAGCGGTACTAATACTTCACATGATCTTGATTCTATTTATAGAATCTGTTTATACAACCCAGGATTGTATTAGCTTTTTTGGCTGCTGCTGCACATTGCTGGCTCATGTTCAAGTGATCATTCACTAGGACTCCAAGGTCCCTCTCTATTTTGACCTAGGCGTCACGAAATTACGAAGCAACTCCTTGTCCCGACAAAACCCCTTTTTATTAGGCTAACATGAATTGCTATCATTCACATCCAGCAAAGTCCCAGCAAACAGTCTTCCAAGGATGAATTACAACCATAGACCTTATCAAGCTTGGAGAGCTGTCAGGCTGATAGCTTCCAAGTGCAACACTGTACAAGAAAATACTTGGCCAGGAGTCTCTGAAAGTCACAAACAAATCTTCACACTAATTAAATGAACTAATTGTCTCCTGCAAAACACCACTCCCCTTTCACTCCTCTTTATTCCCTATGGGAGGAGCCATTCACCATCCACCTGTGCCTTTACTCCCGAGTTGACCCTTGTTCCTTAACTCTTCCTTTCTCCTGCACATGTGCACATCGGGAACAGGCTCCAGCTATTCTTCTGCCCCACTGATCTCCGACTCCGAAAGCAGCTGATAACTGTTGGACAGACCTGGCTCCATCTCTGCCTCTGATGCAGAGCACTCATCAGAGCCTTCCCCAGATTCCAGGACTGGCCCATATTCCTACCCAACCTCCTCACTGTCCGAGTCTGCTGCCAGCTCTGCTGGCTGCTGGCAGGCCACAACACTCTCATAGTTACTGTTTTTGAGCCAGGTCTTGCCTAATATGTACTTTAATTTTGTTG
>JANHFL010001271.1:71126-91979 GCA_032468155.1 Oxyrhabdium leporinum
CAGCTGGGGAGAGACTGCAAGGGACTCGTCAAGGCATTCCCAAAAGAGCAATGTGACACTTATGATGACGATGCAATTGAAGCCTCCCCTGTTCTGGTGATCATCAGTGGCAACACTGAAGATTTAGAAGTTAGCATGACACTCTTGTAGTCACCATGGTTAGGAAGGCAGATAATTTCTTTAAAAACAGTATTATAACCAAGACAACATAAATGCTGGTAAAAGAGCACATTGTTACTTATCTATTGCACCATCTGCCTGTATTTATTTCATTTTCAACTACCTACAACATAACATTGTTCGGTCACAGTTCATGGGAATCAACAGTCAGGTTATTGTATCTACCCATCTAAGGAATTTTAAATGCGCTGAGACAAAAAGTGACTTGGGGGAAAGGGTTTTCATTCTTTCTTTTAAGCTGATTTACCTTGTCATCTTTCTGATCAAATATATTACTTCAGCCTCTTTTTTTTATAAGTAGAAAGTAGGGCTTTTTTTCATTCTGGTTCTCCTTTGTGAGTTCATCAAATATTTCTAAAAGATGGTTTTTAATTAATCTCTCTGACTATTAATTGTTCAAAGATCACTATTAACTGAGCCATTAATAAAAAGTTGTTAGTCATTAGTTCCAAATTGGAGTCCATTTAATGATTTTGAAAATTTTGGCAGAGGTCACTATGTTTCTTTCCTCTAATTGTTCCTGTCTTCTAAAGATTTTATTTCCTCATTCCCCAAATCTAGGGTAGCATATTATTAAAAGAAAGGAAAGTATCCATTCACTTTTGATTGTTGTATATCCGTTTATCCTCTGTTTTAAGTGGCTTAAAGCAACTAGAATTGAGTTCTGAGTTCTTCCTATGTCACATCTTAGGTTTATTCCTTCCTGTTGCATAATCTTACTTCTATTCCTCAGTATTGTTTTCTGCATTTCCTATATTTTTGTCAGAAGAGGGAAATTAATATTTTTATTGAATCTTTATTAAGAATTTTAATTGCAATAGAAAGGTCATTCTTATCCTCCCTTCATCCATGGCTACTATTTTTGTTTTTATGTTATTTATTACTGTGATTTGGATTTGGGTGTTTTTTTCTTAGATTTTTACGTATTTTATATTGTCTATTGTATATATTGTTGCGTGCAGACAAGAATTGCCTATGGGTGGCTATAAAACTTTGATAGACAAATAAATAAAGAAAAACTAATATAAACTGAAGAATTAAACGTGCAGGAAAAGAGGAAAAATGAAAAAGAGAATAAAGAATATAATAAAGACAAAGAAAGGAAATACAAAGCAACTTCCAACTTTTGTCACAAGTATAAGCAAATTTCATAACTACACCAAGAGCAATTAATTTCCTATATCACTGTAATAAAAGTGCAATATGCTTTCCTATTACAAAAGAATCCTCTCAGTAAGCAGATGTGAACACAGGGACTTGTGTGATTACATATTCATTTTGAGAAATATGAAGCCATATCAAAATGTACAGGATTGTGAAACCTTGGTTGTGAAGAGTTGAAAATTGAGAGAGAGGAACTGCTGGGGCTAGATTGGAAGGAAAAAAGGTTAATGGATGATAGCGGGCATTGAGAAGAGAAGAGGAAAATAAGAACAGTAGAGAGGTTCTGGAGGACGAGGACTGCAAAACAAACAATTGGAGTTCTGGGTGGCTCATGCCAGGGAAGTAGCAGAGAGAGCAGATTGAAGTTGGCAGGTCAGGAGTAGAAATTGGATCTCTGGGACCATTGCAGTTTCAGGACAATATACAGGAGGATCACGGAGGGATAAATAATCAAGGGCAATATGCTAGTTGGTAGATTTATAAGCTAAGATGCAGAGGCTTCCAAAAATCAGCAGTGAATAAGAGGCTGGTGGAGAAACAGCTTAGGACAGAAGTATGCAGATAGTTCCACCAAGCTAGACTGTAGATAAACAATGGGTGAAAAGTCCTGCTGTTGGTAGGATTTGTCATTGGCTTTGCTGTATCTGTTGCCATCGTGGGACCAATCAGTATGGCAACAAACTGGGGGGGAAATGAACCACGTATGCACCCTGGATGAAAGCCAGAATCAGAAGAAAATAGCACAGGGCAGGATAGGTATAGTGAGAGTACAGATGCCTTAGTCAGAGCTGGAAAGAAAGCTGGTTGGAGAGAAAGATGCCAAGAAAAGATTGTGGAAAAGTAAATATATTAATGTGTTTATGTAGTGATTCTCAAGTTGTGGAATGATCCAAACCACAGATTTAGGACTAACTGAATGAGCGAGATGAGAAGGTAAGTTTATGTGGGGTGGGGTGGGCTCGCAGAAGTGTTGCAACCCCTAGAAATGAGATTGCATTGAGACATAACTAAAGCTACATGGATGTCAGCAAGCAGACAGTTGGGTAAAGGTGTGAGGATGCTGAAGTCAGCACCTACACTTGAGATAGTGACAGGTGCAAAAAATATAGTGAGTTGTATTGGGAGGCTGCAGATTGGTGGAGATCCTTTCTAGCAGACCGATTAGCTCAATCTCTTGATTAAACTATGGGGAGTCTTGAACTTAGATTGTTGTTAGTAAGTATTAAATATATATGAAGAAAAAAACTGTATCTACCCATGATCTAGTCATGGAAGAATGTGCAAAGCCACCATTTATTACTGTGATCTGTTGCAGCAATAGCAATTCATCTCTGAATTCTATAGCTACAGTGATGCCAAGGATCAAGAGGAAGGACTACTGTAATCATTTGTGAGATCTTGACAGTGATTAATAGCATTGTGCTACAGGTGGCTGGTTGTGAATGCCTATTGAAACAAGCTTGGGCTGCTGCTGGTATACTATAGATGCCTTGGAGCATCTGGATTCACTGTAGTGCTTGTGTTTGAATTCCTAGGCTTTGGGGGGACTTCAGTTAATCTTTGACAAAGCTGGGAACACCTGATTCTTCCCCTATGCACATGTCACACAGTGGTAATTGAGCCTATTCTGTTGGGAGTCAGAGTGCTGGTTATTTTCAGCCCTGGCTGGCTATGTACATAAAGGTTGTAATTTATGTATTTGTTTGTTTGTTTATTTGTCAAACATGTACAAGATAGCAAGTATAGGTATAAACATGAACATGAACGAAGGAAGTAAATACAGATAAATGGGGACACAACAGGGACAGTAGGCATACTCGTGCACTTATGCACATCCCCTTTAAGGACCTCTTAAGAATGGGGTGAGGTTCATGGTAGACAGTTTGAGATTGAAGCTGTGAGGGTTTGAGGCTGTAACAACGGAGTCAGGTAGAGCATTCCAGGCATTGACCACTCTGTTGCTGAAGTCATGTTTTCTGCAATTGAGTTTGAAGCATTTTACCTTGAGTTTGTATCGATTGTTTGCTCGTGTATTATTGTGGTTGAAGCTGAAGAAATCATTGACAGGCAAGATGCTGTAGCAGACAATTTTGTATGCTATGCTTAGATCAGACCGCAGGCGGTGCAGTTCCAGATTGTCCAAGCCTAAAATTTCAAGCCTGGAGGCATAGGGAATTCTACTGTGAATAGAGGAGTGGAGTACTCTTCTCAAGAAATATCTCTAAACCGTGTTAATGTCCGATATACAGTGTGGGTTGCAGACAGACGAGCTGTATTAAAAAATTGGTCTGGCAAAGGTTTTGTATGCCCTAGTTAGCAATGTACCTGTATGCTGGACAAGCACATACCCAAACAGCTGCTCTTTGGGAACTCTCTCATGTGGAGGGAAGACGAAATGTTATAAACATACGTTAAAAGCCTCCCTGACATAGATATGACCACCTGGGAAAAGCTGGCATAAAATATCTCTATCTGGCATGGCCTCATCCATATGGGCTATCAAGTTTGCAGAGTAAGGTACACTGTGGAAAAGCAACATAAGAATGAACTGCACAAGTGTGAATCATCAATGCAATTACTGCAGTGTCTACACATTTGTCTAACATATGCCAACATGTTCTGTGCTCAGATTGGCCTGACCAGCCATCTTCAGGCACACCACATTTAATTTTCACATGACTAATGATGATGAGGTCTTCACTGACAATGATGGATGAACCACAATTGCTGTGTTTGCTATAATGGTTTTTATGTTGATTGGATTCTGATTGTTTGGGGTTTTTTAAAATTTATGCATGCCACCCAGCATCATAAATCAATTATAAGGGCAGCCTTATAAATTCAATCGATCAATCAATCAATCAATCCATCTTTTTGTGAATGGTTCAGACCGGCCTGGGAATTCATGGCTCTCATGATGACATGGGATTATCATAGATAATTAGGACTTAATACACATAGGCTACATCTGAAATCTTTATTTCAAAGTACATATTAATTGAATATGAAGGATATTAATTTCTGATCAAATTGCCTTTGTAAGAGCAAAGGACCTATTAGAGTGTTCCACCCAGATTTCTGATAAACCCTGATTGTTTTGGTATGTCCTGTGTCAGCCAATGTAAACAAAAAAAAACAGGCAATTATATGTTGGAAAACCTTTATTGCCATGTCCTAAACTTCGTTATATTAACTGGGAATCAGGTGAGCAATTAGCCAGAGAGTGCTTAAGACTCCGAAAACTCACAAAGTCCACAGTGTACTTTGTAACTTGAGCCATTAATGATCTGCTATCAGAAGAGAAGCAGAAATGCACGACTGGCCCATAACAGCCCAGAGTTCTAATACCAGGGAATTCCACAACCTAGTCCTAATGTGAAACTGCAGCCTTGAAGTCAGGATGTATGAATGCAAGAATGCCAAGAATGCAGGTCCAGAGTTAGAGCTGTTTCCAACAAAGAAGCAGTGTCCTAAAGACTACCTCTATGTAGCCCAGTTGCTGGTATGTTTTAATTGGGAAGGTTGCTGGTTTCTCCTCTCAAAGAGACATGCTAACTGTCTTTGCTCTGTTCTTTAGAATTGTGTGTGTTCTTGACCTAGCTTTTCTGCCAGAAGTATCTAATTCTCATTATCTAAATCACCCCACACCCATTCAAGTATATTTACTTTCAGAACTACCTAAAGTCAGATCTCTCATTGCCTTCTGACTCTTCAGGATGGGCAGTTCATTTGGTATAACTAGGATGCCACAAAAGATTATGTCCGCAAGTCCTCTTTCTAGTTGCTAATCTTAGATGATTCTCTGGTTTTTAGTGGAAGATATGGGAAATGAAACAAATAAAAAAAATGCCTGTCTTGGGCACATATGTTCCCACCCTGAATTTTGTGGGAGGCCCGGTAGCAGCTCTTTTCAGGCTGACAGTATTCCTCAGGAACATCCACTCCTGAGAATTCTCGATGGCTCCTACCCTGATACCATTTGAGAAAGCAGTAACCCTGGTGAAAAACTATTCCATTTATCCTTGGTTTACTCTTTTACTATATGCAGACTATACTATATATGTAGGCTTTACTATATTTAATGACCCAAAAACTATGTAACAGCTCTATAGATTAATAGAAGAAAAGCCCATGAATGCTGTATCAACAAATTTCTCATAATTTGAACTTGGGCCATGTTCTGACAGTGCTTGATCAACATGTTTATTGAAACTTCTAGACTTGCATCTGTTTCGAACCAGATCTTATCTTAGTGGACATATTCCAGATGTCTTGGAGTATACTTTCTAGATATAGCCAGCATATATAGATGGCAACAGATTGAGGAAATATTTTGTATATGGTGGTGTGAGGTATCACAGAAAAAAAGAGAGAGATTGAAACAATAAATAAAAAAAAATACACTGTGAGACCATTAAAATGTATCACATTTTGATTTTTGTGATTTGTTCGAAGCATTAGGTTTGTATTAGACATTTTAAAACATTGAATTGAGAAGAGTTATATTTTAAAAGATATATGCTTTATATATTTTGTTTATAAATAGGGCAGTTGCCTATACGTAAGAAGGTGAAATACTAGTTTTTAATCCTTTATTTTCATCAAAATCTATACGATTTGTTTGTTAAGGTTTAGAAATGGTTTAGTCAATTCAAAATTTGAATATTCTCTAAAAATTCTTTCCCAAGACACACCGATGCTTATGAATGGTCAAATCATCCCAATATTTCTTTTTTTCTGAGAATAGGAAAGTTTGAAGCCATTGCTGCGAAACATTTAAAATTAATATAATTTGAATAGAGAAGAAAAAAATAGGGATTTCCCCCTTTTAGAAAATACTATAGATTAGCATATTTTTCAAATATGAACTTGATAAAAGCTGCAGTTTGCTTTTTTGTATGCTAAACACAAAGAAGATATTTATTATGTGTGCTTTATATACTTTTTAATTTCACCCTCTGACCTCCATATCACTTACTATATTTCATATTATTTTATTTATAGCCCCTTTTTGATATAGAAAAGTCTGATTGATTATTAGGGTGCAAAGTCATCTAAGGTCAGCATTGTTTCTTCCCATGCATTTAATTTATACATGATGACAAACGCAAATGAGGTCTATTAGGCCGTGGCAAATAATAAACCTGAAAGTGTTTTGATGAACAAAAAAGGTTTTCATCCATTCTAATCATTTTTCAGAATAAAATCTGAAAATAGGAAATGGACAGAAAACATATTAGGGGTACAATCTCTAGTAAGATTTTAAACATTTTGCCAAGATGCCGTTAAGATAGTCTATGTGTGCCACCGGAAGCATAACTCTGAAATCATTCTGCAAGATGACTTTGCTTGTCTCCCTGTCCTTGGTTGCCACTGTGAGCTCACTTTACCTTTAAGTCCATGTCTTAGAAGGAGCTACAGTAAAATATACACACATGCTCTCAGACACAGTCTCTGTTTTGACTGTGTCTGAGAGCATGTGTGTATATAGGCAGACTTGAAGCCCACTCTGTGGAACGGATCTTGCATGGGGCTTTGAATATCTGTCATTGATAATATCAATATTGTCATGCCAAATATTCCCTAGTGACGCTCTGAATTTATCTATAGCGACAGGATGATGGAGAATACTTTATTCTTCCAACAAGGCAGCATTAAATAATTCCCAGCTCTACAATTCCTATGTGCTTGGTCTCATGGGGAGAAATGAAAGCTTCCCCTGTAACTCCTCACATCAGCTCAAGATCTGCCAATGGCTTTGGCTGGTGCAGAATTCTCCATTTAGTTGCTTGACAGAAGCATCTCCTTAATTGGGTTAATGAGGGAATCAGCAGTAAGGAAGAGGACAGAAAGATGGAGAGAGTCCAGTGTGGCTAATAAAAGATTCAAAGTTTGAAGAAGCACAATATCACTCTGCTACCAAGCTACGAAGTAAGCAGTTTTGTCTGACTATATCGAGAATAGGGTGAGGAATTCATTTCCCAACAGGTGCATTATTAAAAGAGCAAGCTATTTTTTTTCCTTATAAGAGGATACAATATTGTATCTATGGTTGGTGTCATTCAGGCTGCTGTCTCTGGCCTTGACAAAAGAATCAGGAATTTAAGAAACTGGTGTGTAAACAGAAAATGCGTTGGGCTTTAAATGTTTTATTTTTTTAAAAATGGAATGAATAAAGTGATACTTTGTTACCAGGCAATGTATACCTCTGGAAAAAAAATAAAGCTGCAGGTGAAATGAATACCAAGAGGAATATATTTTGCCTTCTTTCTTCTTAGATGGATTACTTATATTCTAGGGTGGAGCTAAATAAAGTTTTGCAATAAAGGAATGAAACAAATCAGCCCTTGGATCTCATACTTCTCCAGACATGGACAACACATCATATAATTGCCTGGGTTCTAAAAACATTTTTTCTAAAAAAACTTATGGTATTTTGGTAAGGTTTTATACAAGATTGCTGAAGTCTGTAAGACCATAAGAAACTTAAGATTTCAGTAAGATTTTGTTATTAAGTATCATGTGAAAGTTTGCAAAAATTTGTTAACCAGATGGGGGCAGCATGCCTCTTGGGGGGAGGAGTTTGGCATGCATTCTAGTATTTGCTGATCTCTCAACTAGCTAATCAAGTTAATTATTTATTTATTCATCCCATTTCTACACCACTCATCTCACCTAGATGATGCTTAGTTGTTTATTTTATTATATTTCTAATAGTAAGTGCTCTCTTAATAATTCACAAAACAGACTTTAACAATCATATAATACAGATAGTCCCTGACTTATGACCAGAATTGACCCCAAAATTTCTGTTGTTAAGTGAAACATTTGTTAAGTGACTTTTGCCCCATCTTACGACCTTTCGATAAATTAGCAACCTGCTTGTGAATCTGGCTTACCTATTTACTTTGCTTGTCAAAAGGCTGCAAAAGGTGATCACACGATCTTGGGACACAGCAATGGCCATAAGTATGAACCAGATGCCAAGCATCTGAATTTGGATCACATGATCATGGGGGATGCTACAAAGGTTGCAACTAGGAAAAATTCATAAAAGGTCATAAGTCACTTTTTTCAGTGCCATTGTAACTTTGAATGGTCACTAAATGAACTGTTGTAAAGAGGACTGCTGTACTATATGAACATATAATAAAAGATACTGTAGAATTCTAAAGCAATTACACCTTATGTAATGTAAACCCATAGTAAAATCTACAGGAATTGAAAAAGTTAACCGGGTGACTTTGTTTCATCTGTGTCATGCTCTTCTCATAATCTGGAACATTCTTCTGACTACTCTGGCTGAAAATTCTAGGTAATGGTGTCCCAAACATACCTGGGAAGCTCCAAGTTGGAAAAGACTAACTAAAAATATAAAGATATGCAGACGGGCACAAGGGCAGAAGCATGACTTTTGATTCAATCAATGTTGAGATGGTGATTAGAACATCTACATTTTAGAAGAAAACTAGTCTCAATGAACTATTGGACTTTTCTTCAAACACAAGATGTGGCTTTATTTTTAAATAACTAATAAATAAATAAAATTTATTTTTAAATGTTTAAATATTTTGAATTAAAATGGAAAATATAAAGAATGGATGAAATGATTGAAAAAGTGTCAATGCTTAAAACAGATCTATCTTTCAGAAAAGTAAGTATATTCTTTTGAGTCACCATATCTATACACTCTAGATTGTTCATCATATCAAAAAAGACTTTGGGCAGTTTCCTTGCATTATCTTAATATATTTCTCAGAGATTCATTCTTTTTGTGAACACACCATTGCATTCTAATCTCCCATTAATTTATCCATAAATTCTTTTATAAAATATTGCTTTATCTTCATTTGGTGTGTAAATCAAATTGTGAGAACTTTTGATACCATGTACAAGATGAACATTTCAATATAACTGAAATAAGTGGGGGATTTATGAAATTTGAATGAGTCTATGTAGAGAGGAACTAAACAATGTTTATTAAAATTAAAACAGTATTTTTTCATTTTCATCAGAACTATTGTTTTAAAAGAGCGAGAAAGTTATATCTGGCTTAAATTTAACTTGGGATAAATAGAAATGCAAATCCTCCTGTAGCCACTCCTCTTTTTGTTGTAATTTGGTTGTGGGGAAGGGAATAGATGTGTGGCTACAGCAGAATGTTTTCTCTTCTCAATGATAGAAAAGAGAGTTCTAATAGAGAGAGCATATTAGCTCTGTCATCCATTAGCTTTCCTAAATTCAACATAAATATTAGTAATTAGATGTTTCACTGGGGGGGTGGGTTGTTGTTGATAAGAAATAAACATATAATGAATAAAGGAAATAAAAGGGTGAAAAAGAAACAAAAGTGTTTGTTTAACTAGGAAGTGAAAAAATTTACTATAATTCCTAGTATCCTATAGAATTATTGATAAGTAAAAACCTTTGATATATCTTAACTATTAACTTCTAGTGCCTCATTTTATTGTCATTTCTAGTACTTATTATATTTTGATATTTTTTTTGTCAGACTAGTTGTCTATATGTGTTAGTATTTGCATTCTCTGGAGCTGTTTTAACTTTTTATAATCATTAACTGTTCAATATGTGCATGGGGTTGCGTGCGTGCAAACACACGTGCATATGATATTTCATCCACTATGACAGTAAGCATTGTGGGTGTTTTGAAATCCATGTGAAATATAGTCTCTGGCTTGCTCTTTGTACTCTCTTGGTCTGCAATGAAATCTGGCTGAACTTTTCGTGCTGATAATCCTGTCCATAGCCCCTCTGCAGACATATCTCTGTCTTTAACAATTCTCTTATTCAGGGTAGCTTGGAATTTGGTATGTCTCTTGTTAGACATTGGTATTTACTTTGTCACTTAAGGGGTGGGGAATCTCATTCTAAGTTTTATATACAATGCATAAGTAAATTATTCTCTTGCTACTGGCGTCAGTTGTCTCTACATATTGTTGAAAAGTCAGTAGTTTAGCCTTTTTTATCTAGGACATTTAATTCTATATATTACCATTTCTGGAAACACATTAAATGCATTTCAAATCCTAGCCCTCCTTATTACTTTTAGTACTCAATGAATCTGTGTTGCTTTATAGAATTCTATAAGCATTATAGTTTTCAAACTCTGAACAAAGTGAATTTCTTAATGATGTAAAACACATCACTGAATTAGAAATTAAGTTGGGCTGCTGGTAGCCTTAGTTTTATATTAGGAGTATCTTATTAACACTATCAACAGTAAATGTAATAGCAATTGGTAAGGTAAGCAATCAAGGGACTAGTTGTCATAATGCAACTTAGTTTATATGCCCTTCCTTTGAAAATGAATTTTGGAAACCAGTTAGGATTCTAAACATGTATGCCAACTTCTATTTTCATTGCTAGTTTAAGGGAGATACCATGTCATGACTTATTCAACAAGTTTCTTGTTTATATTAAAATGGGTACTAACCTCTTGGACTCTCTTTTCCTACACTGCCATCCCACAGGGTCAGCTAAGTAAATTTAATCAGATTGGTGCAACACTAGCTCTGCAATTGACTTTAATTGCTTTGGTGAAAATACTAAAAGTTTAAATAGCTGCTATTATTTTTTGAGCTAAGGATTAGTAAAATTATTCAGTGTTAAGCACTGGACAAGCTTAACTTCTGGCATGGACACTCCCTTGAAGGCTGCTTTGCCTTCCTAGTGGAAAGGTAGGAAATTAATCTAAAGTCCTAGGTATAGGTAGTTCTCAACTTATAACAGACCCCCAAAAGGTATCTTCAACTCTTTTTCAAAGTTCCAACTTTCCCAACCCTACAGTCACATGACTACATTTTAAGTACTTGGCATCTGGCCATATTTACGGCCATTTGCAGCATCTTGTGTCACGTGACTGCAATTTAGTATTGTTTTGCCAAAAACTAGGGTTTACTTCCAATTTTCATAGTGAAGAATGGGTTCACTTAACAACTGTAGCATTTGCTTAATGACAAGTATTTGGTTAATGACCATTGCAAAAGAGGTCATAAAAATGGGCCAGTCATATGGGTGACCTGCTTTACGACCATCATGATTTAAAACTGTAATGGAATGGCTCCATTACATTGTAAATCATGGACTACCTGTAAACAAAGAAGAAATTATAGGCTTCCTGAATAGATTGGCAATTGTTCTCATTGATTAAACAGCTTATGTGAATATTTATATGCAAAATAGATAAACAATGGCATCTTTCTTCCATCATTTCAGTTCAGAAAGGCATTAAACAACACAATTTTCTAATGTTTTTATTTAAATTTAAGAATATGATGCAGATTCTTACCAAAAAGAGACCATCTGCCTGGTTTGATGAATTAGTTAATAGCTCTCTTATCCATAGAAGATGTTATAATTCTTTTACTAAAACCTATTGGGAACATTACAAGCTTTAGCTGCTTAAGGGAAGACTGTGTTGATAAATTATCACAAGGTGAAGATAACTGTGTTTTCAAAGAATTTTACTAAATGTATACATAACTGATAATTACCTGGGCATATGAGGTAAAGTACATTAACTATCTGTAAATCCCATTTAATATAACCGATTCTGGAAAACTCAAATAAATGAATTTAGAACTGTACTCCAGGATGTTTGACAGTCACACTAGATCTTTTAAAAGTGGTGGGAGTGATTTTAGCTCAACTATTATGTGTTTTTGAGGTTAAGTTATTTAGCCTCAAATGGTTTTTATGGGGTTCAAATTGTGTGTTTGTGTGAGTGACTATGCATGTCTTGATTTGGACCTATTGGAAATAATGTAAAATAGCAATAGCAATAGCACTTAGACTTATATACTGCTTCACAGTGCTTTACAGCCCTTTCTAAGCAGTTTATAGAGTCAGCATATTGCCCCCAACAAATCTGGGTCCTCATTTTACCGACCTCAGAAAGATGGAAGGCTGAGTCAACCTGGAGTCTCGTGAGAATCGAACTGCTAAATTGCTGGCAGCCAGCAGCCAGCAGAAGTAGTCTGCTGTACTGCATTCTAACCACTGCACCACCAGAGCTCATATTCAGCTTTGATTAATTCTTGTATCAAATGTCGGTACACAAGATTGGTACTTATGTAATGATGGCTATTTTTCTGAATTAGGGGGCATTAAAGTTGAAGATAATGTTAGTATATTTCCTAGAGGTCCCATTTCTTCCTATGATGCTCCTTGTGTAGATCCCCAGATGGTTTATTTATTTATTAAATTTATATTGCCACCATAAAACCATAAAAACTAACAAAAATCAAATAAATTAATAACGTACAATATAACAAAATCACCCAACTCCCACCCCTCACCCCAACGACAGCAGATTACACGAGCCTTTTAAGGGGCTCCATCCATCTCTGGGTTCCCCAGGTCCTCTGGCAGAACCAGGTCTTCAGGGCCTTCTGGAAGAGTATTAGAATGGCGGCCTTTCTTATCTCTGGGGGCATGATGTTCCAGAGAGAGGGAGACACCACAGAGAAAGCCCTTTTTCTGGGTCCCACCAGGTGTATCTCCCTCGGGGATGGGACCTGTAACATTCCCTGCCTTCCCGCCCTGATGGGTCAGGTAGATGTGACCAGCAAGAGATGATCCCTCAGATAACCTGGTCCCGAGCCCTGAAGGGCTTTAAAGGTGACAACCAGCACCTTGAATTGCACCTGGAAGCAAATTGGCAACCAATACAGCTCCCACAGGAGAGGCGATACATGTGCACACCGGGGTCTATACAAAACCATGCAGGTCACTGCATTTTGCACCAACAAGAGCTTCCGGATGATCTTCAAGGGCAGTCCCATGTAGAGTGCGTTGCAATAGTCAAGACAGGAAGTGACTAGGGCATGAGTGACTGTGAGTAGGGACTGTTGGTCCAGGAAAGGCTGTAAATGGCGCCGAACCCACAGTTGTGCAAAGGCCCTCCTGGCCATGACCACCACCTGCTCTTCAAGCAGGAGTCATGAGTCCAGGAAAACTCCTAGATTACACACAGGGTCTGTTTGGGGTAGTGCCACCCCATCCAAGACAAAGGTGGCAATTCTCCCTGAGCCAATGAACCCCAAGCTCAGAGCCACTCGGTCTTGCAAAGGTTTAGTTTCAACCAGTTGCTCCCCATCTGGCCCCTAATAGCCTCCAGACACTGTGAGAGGGAGGACACAGCAACACTTAACTCACCATGGGCCGAGATATACAGCTGAGTATCATCAGCATATTGGTGATACCTCAGTCCATGGTGAGAGTTGATCTCACCCAGCTGCTTCATATAAATGTTGAACAGGAGCGGACAGAGTACCGAGCCCTGTGGAACCCTGTAAAGCAGTGGGCGAGGGCTGGATCTCTTCCCTCCTATCAACACTGACTGAGAGTGGCCTCAGAGGAAGGAAGTGAACCAGGATAGCACAAGGCCTCCAACTCCCATCCCCCGAAGCTGTCCCAGGAGAATCCCATGGTCGATGGTATCAAAAGCCGCCAAGAGGTCAAGTAGAGCAAGGATGGATGCACTACCCACATCCCGCTTCTGCCAGAGATCATCCAAAAGTGTGACGAATGACATTTCTGTCCCAAATCCAGGCCTGAATCCAGACTGGTAGAGGTCGAGATAATCCATTTCATCCAGAAATCTCTGGAGCTTCCTCGCAACCACCTTCTCAACCAACTTCTCCAAAAAGGAAAGATTGGTGACAGGTCAGAAATTATCCAACCAGGTGGAGTCCAGCAATGGCTTCTTAAGAAGAGGGTGGACCACAACCTCCTTAAAGTGCTGGGGCACCATCCCCTCCTGTAGGGAAGCATTAATCACTGATTGAGTCCACACACCTGTCACCTCCTGGGAAGCTTTCATAAGCCAGGAGGAACATGGGTCTAAAACACAGGTGCCTGTGCGCATACTCCCTGAGATCCTGTTAACTTCCTAGGGAGCAACAGGATCAAACCTTTCCCAGATAACAGGGCAAGAACCTGCCTCAGGGGCTTCCACCAGACCAGCAACCACACCAGCATCTAATTGGGAACAAAGTTGAGCGATTTTGTCTTCCAGAAAATCCGTAAATTCCTCAGTGCACCCCTTCAGGTGGACCTCAATCTCCTTTTTCCCCAGGAGGAGGAGGCTCACCTTAAAGAAGGTCTCTGGGCAATTATCTGCAGATGCAATTAGTATGGAGAAGTATTTACACTTTGCAGCACGAATTGCCATGAGGTAGGCCTTAGTAGCAGCTCTTACTGGTGTTCAATAGAGTTCATCCCCTGTCTTCTTCCAGCAGCACTCTAGACGTCTTCTAATGCGTTTCATTCCTCTCAGTTCTTCTGTATACCACGGGGCACAGAGATCTATGGGTGAGGAGAGGTCGCAAGGGTGCAATCCTATCCAGAGCCTCAGTCACCTTCCTATTCTAAACAGTGACTAAGAGCTTGGCTGGATTTCACAGAAGACCTGCAGTTATAACCCCCAGCTCCTTCTAGAACCCATCCGGGTCCATTAGTTGATGGGCAGAGACCAATCTAATAGGTCCTGCCTCCTTGCGGGGAGGTACAGCTTTTGAGAAACTCATTGCCACCAGACTGTGATCCGACTATGACAAGGGGACCAAAGACAGGTTCACCAATTCCAGGCTTGCTAAAGCTTAGGAAGTCACACTGTGATCTCCAACCTTTAAACTTTTCTTTTTCCTGTGTTAGTAGCATAAAAGCTAAAACTTGAACTCAGATTGAAATAAGTGCTGTACTTAGTATAAATAAGTAATAATAATCTATTTTTCCTCTGTTCTGAAAACACAAAGCTTTCATATTTCAGTTCTGATTCCTATACATATTGTTTGCTAAAGTATAGTTGAAAGTAAAGCTGAAGATCAATGTAGGAAAAAAGAAGGGCGGGAGGGAGGAAAGGAGGGCGGGAAGGAAAGGGAAGAAGGAAGGAAGGAAGGAAGGAAGGAAAGAAGGAAGGAAGGAAGGAAGGAAGGAAGGAAGGAAGGAAGGAAGGAAGGAAGGAAGGAAGGAAGGAACTACACAGAATAAAACCCTTATTATTCATAATCCATCTTGAAGTTCCAAAAATAATACCCTACAGTTGACATAATGTTTTTGGAAAATATTAATGTGGAAATCTGCTAAGTCATCTACTGTCATATTTACTGGCAAGATCATAACAGAATTTCCTGAATGTTCAAGTCAACACAGACTCTAGGCTCATAGCTGGCTTCAAGCTCTCAGATACACAGCAGCTAGATAAGAAACTTTATTATTAGGAGGAAGTCATTGAAACATTTGATTATCCTCTGTCAACATAAAGGTACAATTTCTTTTTATAGCCACTGTAGGTTAATCCTAGACTTCTTTGTCCTACCATTCCCCTTGTATAATAAACTATTGTATAATAAACTTTTTGTCCTGTGCTTTTTGGCGTTGAAGTTGGATGAATGTTCTTTGTTGGTACAATTGACATATAAAAACACAGAAAACTGATGGACCCAGAATTTTTAGTTTGTTGGTTGTTTTTGTTTATTTTTAATTATTAATTTTATCAATTATTTTTTTATTATTACTATTTTTATTTACTCTTAAATTTTTGTTGGATGATAGACATGTGTTTATCCCAAGTATGTTTAAAATCACTAACATGTAGTCCTCGACTTACAAGCACAACTGAACCGAACATTTCTGTTGCTAAGGGAGTATTTTACAACCTTTCTTTCCACAATTGTTAACTGAATCGCTACAATTGTTAAGTTAGTAACATGGTTGTTAAGTGAATCTGGGCTCCCCATTGACTTTGATTGTCAGAAGATCACAAAAGCAACCATCATAACTATGAGTCAGTTGCCAAGTGCCTGAATTTTGATCATGTGACTATGGGGATGCTGCAACATCTTCTGAGTATGAAACATGGATGTAAGTCACTTTTCGCAGTGCCATTGTAATTTGGAACAGTTCTAATCATGATCTTTTTGGCTGTATTGCCATTATTTAGTTCTACAATCAGACAAGCAGGTAATATGTATGAAAAAGTTGTAGTGTCAAGATTAAAAATTCCTAAATGAATTTAGCCCAGTAAATACTGTGAATCACTGCAGATCTTGCCAAGAGACCATCCTGCAAGCTTCCAGCATCCATTATATATTTTGATTCTTTCCTGATTTGGAGATGATCCCCAGAATCATGTATGGCAGCAGTCTTTGGAGTTATTCTGGCTAAACAATTCTGTAAATAGATAGTTTTTTTCCCTTGTAAGAATTTCTAAGAACTATGTTTTTACTTTTGGCAAATACCATGAATTGAACCTTAACAATTTAAATTATTCTTGGGACTATTCTGAATAAGTTAATGTTTTTAAATGGACATTTGGAATTCTGCCGTTCCTTTCCATAGCTTCTATTTGACCAGGCATAGTAGATTGAAATTGTATCTCACTTTAATTAAAAAGTTCATGGAAGAAAGGAAGAAATTATTTTATTAAGAGGATCAAGAATTTACAGACATTTTGAAGGGAAAAAAATGGAGGTTGAGGATAATGAGATAATAAGGATAATGAGACTTGTTAGGAGATAATGCTGGATTTTCTGGTATTTGCAAACTAAAAGATTTTAATTCTTATGGTTGAGGGAAAAAACCCAATTTTTGATGAACCCTTAAGTTGATTTTGTCCTGCCTTTTTCTCTAGCATTCTTTAGTATTTTGTTAGGCGGTTTTTTATATCTTGAGGTATAAAAAGAATTACATGAAGATAAATGTGCAGAATTCCTAACAAGCTAAACAATTTTCTTCCCATCTCTTGGAACCAAAAAGAGAAGGGAGGTACAGTATGAAATAGTATTATCAGTACTTGAACGTTGATGGGGATGTAGGCCAAAATTCTACAGTTGTTGTGAAAATACATTTTAACAACAAAGCCTACTTTAAGAAATGGGTGAGATGAGTAGAAGTGCTACATGGTACGGTTGGAATCCAGACTGACCACGGAACAGTTTCTATGCCTTTATTTTTATTTGAGGAAAGACTGCTTGTAATGTCAGACATTTTTGAGTTAAAAAAATATCTCCAGGTGAGAATAAATTCATTTAAAACAGATAATACAGAGAAACAGTCTGAATGTTTTCTTTGCTATGCTACACTTCTATTATTATGTAGAGAGGATGTAGCTTTTTAAAATAGGTTTTAGTGTCACTGAAAGTTAAGTGTGTATATTGCTTTCAATCTTTTTTCTGACTACTTATGCATTCTTTGTAGTTAGTTTTATATAGTGTTACTTTGTTTGTGATATAAACATGATGTTGTTGATAATAAATATAGTGTACTGAAGCACTTATAGCTTCTCATTCATGGAAACCATGAGTGAGAGCTTGTGAACCAATATGTATCCAGATACTAAAAAATTAAAGGGAGTAAATTGGTTTTAGTCTACAAGAAAATACTTTCTCAATGTATATATGTATCTTCTCATTGATTTCTTATCAATTTTTACTCACAATAGTCTCATACACTTATCAATTTGTTATAAATAAGCACTGGATTGCATATGTGGAAATGAGCTGCCACTGAAATGCTGAAGTCATCTTATAGATATTAGTTTAATGCAGAAAACGCCAGCTACAGTTCTGGATAGTTTGTGGAATTGAACTGTTCAACTCTTCATAAAAATACATTCATATATGCCTCTTTCTTACAAATATGGCTGAACAATTTCTACCTCATAAACAACAAACATAAGGTGGGTATTGGCTAAGGTCCACCTGGATTATAATATTTTCCACAGCCAAAGGAAGAAATAATTGTGAATTAAATCCTAACCTTTTTACTTTATAGTGACAAAGAGGGTGCTTTGTAAGACCTAAGATTAAAACTGGAAGTAGCCTCTGAATTGCAACACTTACAGATGTCAAGTTTCTACATTTTTGTTTTTTTCTCTAACAAAAGCAAACACTATAAATAACACTGAAAGTAGAAGTGATAGTCTTTTGACAGCTGCTGAAGAAAACCATTGGTTTATCTACATATGACATGATAGAAAGCTGCCTGGCCTAGGGTGGTTATTCAAGAGCAAAGTAATCGGGATGTGAGTAACCAAAAGCAACTAGCAACAAACTCTAAGAAGGATTAGTACATGCTTACACCTTCTATGTGCAGGTTTCTAGTATAGTAGGTCTGTTCAGAATGATTTGATCCAAAGCATATAGTAATTATTTCAAATGTCATATCAGTGAGATAGCCCATAGAAGAACATTATTTGTACAATATGATTCACCATATTGGAACAGCAATACTTTTAAGCCTTCACACTTTATCATTATCACATACTCACAGAATTTCCTGCTATGACTAAAAGTTTTGCATATATGCTGGAGACGTGGGGGAAGGAAGAAGAGAAAGAGGACCAAAATTGAACAAGATACAGAAAACTGTTCCAATAATTAGAAAGAAACTTGCAACTTTAGAATATTACTAGTGAAATGTCTAGCTTTGTTTGAGACAGAAGCTGATATTCCTGATGAGATCTAGCTTTTCATAGTGTAATGGTTGATGGTATATCTTTTGTTACTGGAAGTTGATAGATATCTGTCTTGGATCAATAGTTGCTATATAGATTAGAAGGTTGTATACGGTTGAAAGTCTTCACTTTGTATTAATATAACTATTGTCTCCGTTTTTAAACTTACTCTTTGAATTCACTTCTTTTTTTCTAAACCTAATGCCC
This sequence comes from Oxyrhabdium leporinum, assembly GCA_032468155.1. Lineage (NCBI taxonomy): Eukaryota > Metazoa > Chordata > Lepidosauria > Squamata > Cyclocoridae > Oxyrhabdium > Oxyrhabdium leporinum. The sequence goes on from JANHFL010001271.1 coordinate 90,157, forward strand.
ATCTAAATATTTCCATGATTGTTTTCCAATAAATATGATTTTGGAAGTATTTTAGAAGTTGCAATTTGGTAATTTGTCTCAATGGACTGGGACTCTGGAGATTTACTGCCATTGCTGGATTTAAATTTGATACTGTTGAAAATCACCTCTATTCTTTTACCTGTGATCTCTAACTGAGGAAAGAAGCACAGCTAGTGGCAGCAATACCAATCAAAGTAATCAGTGCTGTATTCAGCCTTGGCTGCCCTGGTTAGGTGAGGACTTATATCATGGTGTCCATTAAAGCATGGTGTTATCATGCAACTGATGTGAATTATGTGATCTGTATCATTTGTTAGCGCAGTCAAGGATGTTAAAATACCATGAAAATTACTTCTCCAAAGATCAGAATCATGCAAGCAATACTATTCCCAATGCTACTAGACTCTGAAGAAGCAACATAGGAAAAGTATTTATGCTTACGAATGAATGCATGTCCCTGGATAATGTTGCAGGATCCAACTGGGTTGGTCACGGGGACCAGAGGTTTTGTCTTCTGAGCTTTTGGACTCGTGCTGGAGCCCATCTTCAGGGAACTGCTCTCTTGCAGCATGAGTCCAAAAGCTCAGAAGACAAAACCTCTGGTCCCTGTGACTAACCCAGATTGGATGCTGCAGTATTAATGCTTCTTAATTTTGGTGTTGGAGAAGGCTCATGAGAAAACTGCTGGCAGCCAACCAGAGTTCTCAGTCAAGACGCAAATTATCAGCAGTCTCAAATTATCTACTTCAGACACCTTATGTGAAGATCTAACTCTCTGGAAAAGACCTTAATGTTGAGAAAGCAGGACAGAAAGAAAAGAAGCAGATAACCATCAGCAAGGTGAATGGACTCAATTATGGTGGTAAGGAGCACATCTTGGGAAGAGCTAAAAGACCAGGTTAGGGCAGATCATCATGCAGAAAATCTAAGTCGTCAATAAGACTCAGCAATGACTGCATGACTAGATGGCATATAACCCCATCAATTAATCATTGTGTCATGATACAAAGTTGTTTCCATCATCTCCCTCCTATGGATGCTTGTTGAAGCAAGCATACTACAAACAGTAAAAATAAATTCTTAATACAAGAATCCTGCTGCAAGATCAGTTCTACAAATTTATTTTATTATTTCTCACACTGTACAGGAAAGCTTGATGATTCACCAAGTTTCCTGTCTCAGTAGAAATTATTCATCCTTATGATTTCTGTTACCTTGGATACACTTTTTGCATAAAAAGCACTGCACCCTTTATTTGCTCTAATGGAATTCTTTGGTTATTTTTGTATTACCAATATTAATCAGATAAATTTGTATATTAATTAAGCAATCAAAATTTTTCAATAACTTTGTTTATCTGTAATTATTTAATACAGATTGGAAAATAGATAAGATAATGCATATTATTATTCTTACAATTAATAAAACTATTTTGTAATAAACACAGTAAACACAAACATTACATTATAGATCCCATTTAGAAAGAAACTCCTTTCTCTAAAGCTATTTTATTAATATTTATTCATAGAAAAGGTCAGAATGCTCACCTACCTTTCAGAGGATCTTGAATCACATGTTAATCATCAAAATGAGCTAAAATTCTGTTAAACCACTACAGGTCTTTTAAAAAAGTTTTTCGATGATATATTTCTATATTTATATTTACTCTTTCTTTGCAGATTGTTTGCAAAATGGAGAGTCCTGATTCCACTATGCAATCCTTCACTCCTTCTTCTTCTTCTTCTTCTTCTTCTTCTTCTTCTTCTTCTTCTTCTTCTTCTTCTTCTTCTTCTTCTTCTTCT
>JANHFL010001271.1:92079-111186 GCA_032468155.1 Oxyrhabdium leporinum
CTCTCTCTCTCTCTCTCTCTCTCTCTCTCTCTCTCACACACACACACACACACACACACACACACACACACACACTGTGTGTACAGGATTAGTTAGATACCTGATGAATGCATAGAAAAATTCTCACTCAGTTAATCCAGAGACTTGTTCTATGCTGATATGAATTGCAGGTAAGAAATGGGTCCCTTTCTAGGGAATCTGTTAATTAGCTGTCATAGCTAAGAAGATTAGTATAATTAGGTACTACTCTTTTGTGTTGGTCTCTGTGCTTATCTTGTATGTATTTAAATTTTGAATAAAAATGTAATTTACTCCATCTCTTATATATCATGACCTTCTGTTTATTGCACGTATACTACATATTATGTCAACTAAGGAAACAAGCAACATGTTCTATATTGAGATATAAATCATAAACCGCAAACAACAATAAATATTTCAACTGCCACAAGAATGTTTAAAGACATTGTGGGAGGAGAGCAGTCTGGTTGCATTTTTATCCTAAAATATTTATGAAAAAGTACAAGCTTTCATGAGCTTCTTCTTCTGATGCAATGAATTGGCTACACTAATATAGGAAGAGTTCTGTGTATTGCTAGATTTCAAAAGAACAGATTAAGCTCGAGATAATTGGCATTGGTTGTAGTTTTGGATGAAGTTTGGCTTGGGTGAGATTGGGACTTGTGCATCCATCCTTGTCTTACTCTCAGTGGCTTTTGATAGCATCAACCGTGGAATCCTTTTGGATCAACTCAGAGGATTGGGGGCGTGAGGCAGTGTTGTGCTGGTTCACCTCCTTTCTCCAGAATCCATTCTCACAAATTCCAGTTGGTGGTGATTGGGGAAGAAAGACTGTGCCCTTGACCCCTATAGTATGGGGTACCATAGAGATTAGTGCTCTCTGCACCTATTCAACCAATATCTATAGAAGGCCACTGGGTGAGGTCATCTATTAACAAGGGGTGAGGGATGAATAGAATAGAATAGAATAGAATAGAATAGAATAGAATAGAATAGAATAGAATTCTTTATTGGCCAAGTTGATTGGACACACAAGGAATTTGTCTGCAGTTCCTAAGCTCATGGTGTACATATAAACTATATGTTGAAGTCTGTACCTGTCCTGTTTGGTGGCTGTGCCAACCAGAGTTACTGAGGTACAAATGACAGATTCAATAATTCCTCTGTAGAACTGTACCAGATCACTGTACCAATCTGAGCTTTCTAAGTTTATGCAGGAAAAACATTCTTTGTTGTGCCTTTTTAATGATGGTTCTAATGTTAGGTGTCCATTTCAAGTCCTTGGAGATAATAGAGCCTAGAAACTTGAAGGTCTCTACTGTTGATACTGTGTTGTCTAATATTGTAAGAGGTAATAGGAGTGCTTCTTCTGAAACTTACTATCATCTCTAGTTTTAATAGTGTTCAGCTCCAGATTATTCCGGCTGCACCACAGGGTCAGTTGATCCATCTCTCCATTATATGCAGACTTATCATCTCGAATGAGACCAACGACTGCTGTATCATCTACAAACTTCAGTATTTTAACAGAAGCATTTCTTCCAGTTTTTTTGTGCACCTTTTATTTTTTATTTGAATGTTTAATAAAATTACTATTAAAAAGAGAATTTCAGGATTCATTGTGGATTTACTGAGCAGATATAGAGTTGCTTTGATATTTGGCATCTGTTGCAAACATAAGGATTCATTTCTCATATACTGGGCTCAATCAGTTAATCCTCCCGAGCTGGATCAGATTAGTCAGAAACAGCAGGGCATGAGAAAATGTGTAGCTGCACGCACCATCCTATTCACATAATCAGATTCAAGCTGAAACTGATTTTACTAAAGTGGACCAAATAGGCCTTTTTAAGTATTCATCAATGAAGGCCTCTAGCTCTGCATCAAGGCATGCCATTTTATCATTGCAAGTATTTTAGATATTTTACAGATATGTCATAGCATCTGTAAGGCTCCATCATCATTTATTGGGGAAGCTGTTGAAGTCCCTGAGCCACATAAGCTCTGCTGAGTGACTTTTCAATAATGAAAAGAAAGACTATTACCTTTATTATCACTGGATAAGCATACCGATACATTCTAAGCTGTGTTCAATCTTCTTAATGAGATTTAAATAATTTTTCCAAATCTTATTTTAGAAGTGAGGAAGAGAATACAGTATCTATTTATAAATGTTAATCTGTAGTACTATTATCAAAATACAACTTAAAAAAATAATAATACAAGCCTTGCCAATTAATTAACCATTGTTTTCAATCCCAGATTTAGTTTAGCAGAAAGTGAGATTAAGATAAGAAAACTAACCAACCTACAAACAGCAATTAAGACCAATAAGGCAGGGGTAAAGGGAAGAGCATCAGTTAATGTTAAGTGTAGTAGTGATTTCATTTATTGTGTTAGCATGCTGAATTATTCCTCTAAGTTTGAGCTGACATTTTTTACAAATAAAAAGATGTGAATACTATGCTCTTTTATGACTGAATTTCCAAAATCTTTAGCATTGATCATAATTAAAGTAGGCTTAAATCCAGGAAATTGATGAATATTAGTTTTATTTTACAATTACCCTATCAACAACTGTCTTCCAGCAATATATTCCTTTGCTTTTCCTGGCTGTCTATATAATTCTGCACTACTTTTGTTTTCGCAGTAACTTGTTTGTTGATGACTTTAAGTACTTAATTACCTCCTGCCTAGTGAAGCTGCCTGAATTCTTCTAGCTATTTATCAGTGATAGTAAAGGGCAAATAAAGGGAAACACATTATGTTGCACATAACAAAGCAATAGCTGAAGTTTGTATGAATACTAGGGAAAATCAATGGCTAGGTAAAGGGTATCTTTACTTTCTGTTTATAAAGGGTTATTTTAAGGTATGGCTACATAAAACCTTAGGAGAAACGTCCCAGAATTTTTCCTATATAAACAGGAAGACTGAATCTGAAAGTCTGTTTGCAACTGAATCAGGAAGAAGTTACTGTATTTTAGAAAAAAGTTGTCTCCTACATATTTTTTCTAAGAGGATGGAGATTATGTTTGGAAAATTATAAAACAACAATATAATGGTAAAATGATGAGTAAAGATCTTATGGAAAGGGTTTTCTTTGCCCCCTTTCCCCCCAACTTTCTAATCTAAACCAGAAGCCTAATATTCCTGGTTGTCTCTCATTCAACTAACATTGCTTGTGTCTGTTCTCAATTAGCTTCCGTGCATAGACAAGGATGGCCACATCTATTTTAATCCTGTTAGCTGCCCAGAATCATTGATCGCATACAAGTTTAATAAATAAACTATTAAAGTTTAATAAACTATTATCAGCTGAATCTGAAGAATGAGTTAAACAAAAGAAGTAATAGAACACTACATGCAACAAAACTCTTGGAAGGCACAATACATAAAAAACAGCAATCTAGAGAATTAGAAAAATGGAGTAACAAGGCTAGTCAAGAAACAAACACAGGATTTGAATGTTTTATTTAAGACATCTTTAAAAAAACCATTACAAGTTTGGTTAATTGGCACAAATATGCAAAATAATGGACTTGGGAATCAGAATTGATATCCATTTCAATTTACAGAAGAAAAATGAGATTTAAATGTAAAAAAATGTCTTTCTTAGTGTTGCAGGGTCCATTTGTCTTTGCATTGCACTCACCTACCTTTTATAGCAAAACTATCAAAACATGATGGAGAGGTATTATCGGCCAATTTGTTGCAGGGTCTCACACTAATTAGGGCTAATAGGATGTGACTGCCCAAGTTTCTATGATAAAGGGAGCCCTAGAATCTGGATCCTTTTGTTCCTAAGGTAGTCAAGCAGACACCCTCCCAAAAAGTAGAAAAAAGTTATTTACTTATAGCATATAGAAATGGCCTTGCACATATCTGTGTCTCATCAGATGGATGGAAACGTAATAAACAGATATTAACAAAAACAGTTCATGTATTCATATATTAGTAGTAAAGATCTGAAAGTACTCTCTCTGGCTACCATCGAAATCAAGATTTGTAGTTCTGTGGAAATAAAAGGCAAAATGGAGATTAAATGGTTTCATTCATTGTGCTAAGCCATGATTTGTTGTATAAACTCTAGTGGCTAGACTCACATATTAGAAACCTGAAATAAACTGCATTATAGTCCAATGAATAATATAATCCAACAAAAAAGTGTAGAGTGCAATAATCTCAACAGTGTTCTTAATTGTAACAATATGGAGTTCTACACATATGTGATGTTTGACACCGTTGATAAGATTCCATTAAAAGTACATTTTTATTTTAACTTCATTTATAGAGGCAACGTATCTCAATGCTATTTCATCCCCATAATAACTCACTGAATTGGTTAGAGTGAGGAACCAAGCCTCCTCAGTAGAACTATTCAACTCTACATTTGTGATAATGCACTAGCAGTTTTCAATAACTACATTTTTAAATTTTTATATTCTATGGTTTTATAGTCTACGATTAGAACTCACAGTTATTTCCAATTGGATGGATTTACAAACCTATAAAATAAAGTTAATTCTAATCTTTCACATTATGATGAAAGTTTTTTCCCTCTCTTCATCTTGAAATGAAAATAAAGTGTTTACATACAAAATCTGGAAATAAAAAGGAGTGAATTAATTTTGTTATTTATATTTACATGTTTAATACATAAGCATTACTGTAGTGGTGCAGCATAAATTTAAAGCAATTCAAGGGAAAACAATTCAGGAGATAATAGATATAAAATATAACTGCCTATTTTTATAATTGGCTTATATTTTATAAAAGGCATATTATGCCATCAATAGACATATTATAAATTAATTTATTCCACATTAAAGAACCATTCACATTCTTTCTAAAATAATTTTCACAACAGAATCAGAAAAATATTACCTGTGTAATAGCTAATTGCATAATACTTACATACTGTCTTTTACAGCTAACATTTGGTTTCCCTTCTCTGAAAATATTACCTTAGTAGGGTTGAGGCTCTATTCTAATCCAGGGACAAGAAAGGAAGCATCAAACTGACTCAGAATACAGCAAAGTATTTGGACACCTTTCTGAGATGATTGATGCTTTTTGCTTTCAAACTAAAAGAGTAGGTAAGTTATTCTGAATCTTTCTAACTATCACTTCTAAGCAGACTTTTCAAAGCACTTACAATGATTTTAAAATATACCTGAATAGGAGGAAAAAATACGTTTCTACATGACTTTCAATACTGAGATTAGTTTCTTTAGGGATTTCTACTAGGAAAATCAAGTGTGCATCTTAGAACTGTAGAAAGTTAGCACCCACCCCTCTGCTAGAAGAATGAAATATTCTAGGAAATATTAAAAAGGCAGAATATTATATTTCCCTGGATGAGAAAATGAGAAACATGTTTTAAAGACAAAGCAGCTTCCTGCAGCTCCCTGCCAACCCTTCAGTTCCAGGGTGATGAGATTAAGACATGGCCCTCAGGACATGATAGCATTAGCCCTCTACCCATCTCACCACAGGGCACCTGGGAAGATTACATCACCCAGCAAGATTCAACCAAGCTTGGGACTCAAGACAAGCTACAAAGTTACCCCTGCATGGCCCAATGGGAATCTGACAACCAATCAGGATACATTTCTTGCCACAGGAACAGGAAACAAGTTCAAAGCCCAACCGAGGGTATAAAATAAATCTCGTTCCTTCTATCACCAATGTGCTCTTTCTTGCCACCATTAAACCATCTTTCCAAGCAGTCTCCATGTTTCCAGTGTCTTTCTTCTCACTTGGAACTGAACCCAGATCGACATTTCTTCCAACAGAACTCAGAAACAACAATTCATTCTTAAGTACCAGTCTCTGGTCTTTGACCGTAATAAACTTATTTGACTCTTAAGTACCATAATTGGTTATTTGCTCAGCCAGTTACTATTCATTATTCATACCTTCAGCTATATTTCTCATTTTCCCAGCTCTGCTACTGCTCACATAAAAAAACAAAAGAAAACCGAGTGCTCTTTGACTAAATTCTCTATGTTTAGGGCAGAGCTCAAATTAATCACAAAACATTAAACACCAATCCCACTGTAATGTTTTCATATTTTGGGGATTCTTTAAGTAATCTCATGGAGGAAATCTTGTTGAAACATCCTTGAATCATATTCACAGTAGTGGCTTCAGTTCATGGATCTATAACATCCACAGGGCTTTTCTTGTTTCCCTAGAAACAATGTCAATGAAAGCCCCATGTAGGGTTCTGTCACATCACATACTTGCTGTTGTATATTTTCCATATCCCCTCTGCCAGCCTTGATACTAATACATGCTGCCTGCCCTCTGAATAAGGCAAAAAAGCAAGCAACATACACTCTTGTGGGGAGACATAAATTGACAAAATCACAGGGCCTTATGCAAGTGGCCATTTCCTTTGTAAACATAAGTAAAGGAAGAAGGCAAAGTATTGTAATGTTGGAATACGTGGGGTAACCATCATTTATAAATCACGATTTTTAATAACAAAACAACTTGTAAAGTCAAGGTCAGCATATTTTAATATAAAAAAGGACTTATTATCTTTGAAATATTTAATATCTCTTCTGAGTTGAGCAAAAACAAATTTTATGTAAACAATATTATAATTAGAAGTTTCAGTGAGGACAAGTCTTAGGTAGTTACTGAATGGTAAACCTGTTCATATTCTTGATGGTACAAACCTATAGTATGACAAAAAGATTATCTTTGGAATAGCTAATTTATCTATTAAACCAGGGCTGTCAAATTCCTGGCCCACGGGCCAGATGCATCACATGCTGGCTACGCCCACACCTGGTTTAACGAAAGGAAAAAAAGTCTTGATATGTGATGCCGCCGTGATGATGTGAGTTTGACACCCCTATATTGAACACATTTTCTCAAAACACAAGACTATAACAAAAGTAGATGAATTCCTGTCATAAATGAGAGCTTGAATCATGATATATTCCCCAATGAAATATTTGTTCCTACTGTACATAGCTAAGGCAGGGGAGAACAAACCTTGAAGTAACACAAGCCACAATACAATAAATTACAAAGAAAATGCATATACAGCAAAGCCATAGATGGAATAATTTAAAAGAAACTCCTTAGAATTGAAGGTTTTCCTTATTAATAAGTATCCTTGAGGGTAAACATGCATTTTATACATTCAGATTATTTCAACATATTATCTCAGTCCTTAATAATTTAATAATAATCCCTATATCTTTTAAAAAATAGATTTATTTAATGGGTGTTATTTCCACAGTTTTGCAGTTTTATTGATGCATTATTAATATCAAACAATACATTGTTTTGAGAGTAGTACACTTCTTTGCCCACTAGCACTGTGAGGAAAAACTTTTCACTCCTTAGCTGTAGCTGCATAAAGACATTTCGCAACTTAATTTATATTCCAATCCTCTGGTATCCTTTTGCAAAGGCATGCAAAAATAAAAATGAAATGAAAAAATTAAAATGATGCATACTTACTTCAACTGGGCACTTCAAAAGAATTCCTTTAAAGCTCATTGAACTTACTGTTTCTCACATACAACTTTTTTTTCTCAACCTGTATTTTACCTGTCAAATTACAGTACATGAAAAATATTTCAATGATTAATTAACTGTCCCATGGGTATTAAGCTTTATCAGCATGATGGCAGTAAAAAATCCTTCTTTGGGTCTAACTAACAAGCAATGGTATAAAGGTAGCTGATTAAAAAAACAAACAAACCTAGAGACAGAAGTATGTTGATACTTTCAGTTAAGAGCCATTTGTGATAAGATCTTTGTAATGATTGGCTTCCTCTTGAACAAACAAATGTTTGTGAAACTGACAGAATGAAGAAAACACAATAGAAAAAGCCTCTGGTTTCTTGCATATAATTTGACTAATTCAAATTGCAGTTGTGCAGGATGTGATGAGCATTAACTGCAAATAAAAGCCTGGTGCTTTCTTTAAAGGAATAAAAATATTTCTTCTAATTTTGGATTTCTGAACAAATAAGAATTCTTATTAACATAAAATGAATGCATTTAATAGCCCAATTACATCCAGTTAAATAAATGCAACTGGGTTTAGAAGCACTTAGATAGCTGCCAAACTAGCTTATTTAATTTTAAGATTATTTTTTTATGTGTGGGATAGTTTTCATCTGCTTTTAATCAATGCTCAAATGCATTACTTGGAATCGTTAAAAAAATCTGCTTTCCCTGTACAACAGTTCCAGAGTTTAAAATTGCATGAACATTGATTTGTTTTTTCTTTTTTGACTGAATAAAATCATCTTGTCCAAATTATTACTTTGGGGGAGGGCTAGTGCTGACAAATGATAGGTAGAAAAAAAAAAAGCCCTGGTTTTCGTTTCCACTGCATTCTTTCCAATGACAAGTTCATAAAAAGGAATTCTTATCTTCATTTCTCTTTATGGCTACTGCACTGAGATAATGAATTTACTAATCTAATAAGAACAAGAATGTTAAAAGATTCTGCCTAATAAAGAAACAAATATTAACTTCACGTCCAAGTCAAACTGCATGGGTGTTAGCAGGTAAAGTACGGGCACATGACACGGGGCACATGACAGGGGAAGAACTTAGACCAGCTGGAGTGCCTACCAGAAATAAATGTGCTTTGAATAATTTTTCTTGATAAACCAATGAACAAGTACAATGCTTTTACTCATTTGTTTAATTGGGCTCTCTTTATCTAATTTACACCTTGGATGGAGAACAGATCACATATTATGTTATGTTTATGCAGAAATATAGAGAATTCAAGAGTTCACAAACTTTTAAACACTACTCTGTGTTTAACTGATCATTTTAAAAAGTAGGTGCTCACTTCTCTACTCTTATTAACATTAAAATCTAGAATTTTCAAACATTGAACTCAGAAGTAGGCAAAGACTCTTTTTTTAAACTATCAATTATCTAGACTTCTCTTGTTGGAAGCTAAAATGATAGGGTAGAACTAATCTTTGATGAATGAATCTATTTTTGTTTTGTTTTTTTCATTCTGAACTGGAGGAATATGCCTTTTTGAATTATATAGAACCTGCAAAAAGAAAAGGAAACCAAATACAGGTAATTGTTAATTGAGGTAATTAAAACATTGTCAAAAAAACAGTCCCAAAAGTATTGACATTAAATTTAAAACCAACTTCCTATTTATATTTCCAAAAGCAGAACACTTTTTTAGAGTTAAATTTCAATTTATGAAAGTATATTCTGAATGAATTTTTTAGTTTTCAGCTCAGATGTTGGCTATGCACTATTGCTGAAAGTTTTATAGGAATCTTAAAATAATTATGTAAAAGATTTATCTTTATTTGAATAATGATGTTTTGGGTTTATGTTCCATTGTTTTCTAAATATACAAGTGATTCTTGCTTACTGAGTCTAATCAGGACCAAAAACTCCTTCATTAAGTGAAGAGGATGTTAAGTTGACAAACTATGTGACTATGACACTTAGCAATCGCAATGCTAGCAGTCTCAGTGGCTATGATTAAACAAAGACCACATGGGTCGTTAATCGAGGACTTCATATGACCACAACTTAGGACTTCCTATCAGCTTCCCCACTGGCATTGCTTATGGGAACCTGGCATAGAAAGTTGCAAAGTGTGATGACATGACTGCAGGAAGCTTCAACGTCCTAAGTATGAGGTCTGGTTATAAAGATAACTTGTTCAGTGCTGTAGTAAGTTTGTATGATCACTGCAGGAAGCTGCAACGTCCTAACTATGAGGTCTGGTTATAAAGATAACTTGTTCAGTGCTGTAGTAAGTTTGTATGATCACTGAACAAATAGTCATTAAACAAAGACCATCTATATTTCTGTTATTTAGATTTGCTTTTTCCTGAGGTATAGACAGCAGTAACTCATGTGAAGTGGGGAGAAACCTCCAAAAAGATGTGATTTCAGACCTACTGGTCATGACATTGTCACATTTAAAGTCTACATTTACTGTTTTTTAAAGACTAAAATAGCTCTAATCAATGGATTGAGAAGCAGTTTGGTAGTAGTAGTAGTAGTAGTAGTAGTAATAGTAGTAGTAGCAGCAGTAAGGCACAAGGCTAGAAAGCAGGAGAGCGTGAATCCCCATCCTGTTTTAGGCATGAAGCAATCTGGCTGACTTTGGGCCAGTTACTCTCTTTCAGCCCTGGGAACAAGGCAGTGTCAAACCACTTCCAAAAATCTTGCCAAAAAAGATGCCCAGTCACCAAAAGTCAATATTAGTTGAAAGACCAATAAATAAATAAACCCATAGATCAGAATTATGGTATTGTCCAATGCATAAGGTTTTGGGTTTGTTCTCAGCATCATTAAGTGCCTTAACATTTATCAAGCGTACTTGGAGTGCTCAGTCCTACTGCAAAAATGATTTTCCCCTTTGATCTGACAGGAGATCTGTTTACTGCCACAACTTAACAGCTTTGTTTCATCTTTCTTTCCACCTAGATATTAACTAGATATTAAACATTTGTTCTTAGAAAAAGGAAACTGAATCTGTCTTAACTAATTTCAGGTTACAATGACAGGTGAACTAAGAAAAAATATTCTTTTAATCATTAATTTAGAGGAAAGCATATGGCAACGATCCTTTGACAATCTTTTAATGCATCTGGAAAATAAATTTTACACTTGGATTCTTATTTGCTGTCAAGTCACAACTAACTATAATTACCAATATTTGTGTTTATTCTTTGGGGAAATATTGTAAGAACTCAGCCAGTTATAGTTATTCAGTAGATGGTAATTAGTCAGATAATGACTTAGTGTTACTTTGCTACTCTGTATGTTGCTACTCTTATATTTTTCAGGTTTTGATAATAAGGCATGTTGGTTTTGAAATTTCCAAGCTCTTCTAAATGCAGTAGGAGGTAGGTTATATTGGAGGGTGCCTCTGATGGTTTTTTTCTTTTAAATAATATACTTAAGAATATCTACACTTTGTATTGTTCCTGAGCTTGAAAATAGATTTGAATGTAAATGCTGAGCATTTCAAGGATGAAACCAAACGTTCACCCTATAGTAACTTTATGAATGACTATGACAGTTCAATGAGACTTCCATCCAAGTTTACAATATCTGAAGTGTTAAAAGTAGCTGGAAGATATCCAGTAGTGCAATTGTGTATATGATATGAATATCATAAACTGAATTATCAGCAGCAGCCTATCAATCCATGGGAATCCTTTATCAAGTTTTTTTTCTGTCTGTCAATCTATATAAATATGGATATAGAGAATATACACATTATATAAAACTAGCAGGTTAAAAGATCTGATAAAATGAGAATGATAAAACAATGAGGTAGCATGGGCATTAGCAAATCAATTTATCCTTTTGCAGCAATTTAACATACGTAATGTCTACTTCACAGGCAGATTTATAAATATATTCTCCACTAATCTGCACTGCTAGTAAAATTCATTAAATTATATACAGTATAGGCACAGTCTATTTTTAAAATCCAGCAATAGCTCTATACATTTCAGCTTTATCATATTACCTTGGAACATTTTTTATAATGAAATTATGAATGCTATTCTACAATAAAATCATACAAACATCAGCTATTTCATCTCAACTTATGAATCTGGCATTCTGGGGTTTATTAGAGGCATTTTTATCTATTAGTAAGGTCTATCATGGCTTTTTGGAAGAGTTTTAAGACTTGACTCTAATGTAAGCTTCCCTAACTGAGATGCTAAAACTTGCAGACGGCAATCATATTCCATAGACCTCTAGAGAAATGATACAACTGTGGTACTAACAGCCATATAATATTAAGAGAATTTATTTTGTCTGTAATCTTAATAATATTTATTTGCTCCATATCTGTCTGTCTGTCTTATTTATATGGCCACCCAGCTCACAAGTGACTCTAAGGCAGTGTATATATTGTCTGCATCTTTTCAGATAAATGTTCACTGTCAGATTTAGTCTAATATATCTCCATAGGTGGTTCATGATAAAAAATGAAGGTGACAATACTATGCCTGCTGCCTTGAATTTCTAGAGAAAAGGTTGAATATAAATCTAACAAATAAATAAAAATAATTTTTTAGTTTTAAATCAATATGGTATATTGTTTAATGTACAAAATGTAAAAATGTGTAAAAACATCTGATTGGACTATTGCAATGCACCCTACATGAGGCTGTTGAAAAGTATGCAGAAGCAGCTGCTCAAGCCATATTGAAGGGCACATATAACACCTTCACTCGGCTAAATGTGGAGGATGCTAGTTTGCATATAGGTGTTAGTCATCACCTATAAAGTCCTACATGGCACAGTGCCAGGCTACCTATAGAACTGGTTTTGCCCTATTACAGCAGCCTATCCCACTTGTTCAGGCAGGGAAGGTATACTGCAGATCCTGTCTGGTGTGGGGTCTAGGAAGGGAGCCTGCACTTTATGGAATATCCTGGCCCCAGATGTGAGGAAAGCCCTTCCACAAAGCTATCACAACTTGCCTATGTGCCTTGTATGGGGGACACTAAGGCTGACAACTGAGGGATTGGCTGGCCCAAAGTGACTCCCTCTGCCTGTATTAACAACTGTTAAACCCCCCATCATGGAATCTTTCACCACTTGAAATTTTATGTTATTTTTACAACTTTATAACTTTTTAATCTTAAATTCTGATTTTAATGTTAATTTTATTGATTATATTGTACACCGCCCACAGCCCCTCTCTGAGATCGGTGGTTAAGAAATATGAAATATAAATAAATGTTACTGATTAGAGATAGACAGACAGACAGATGACAAACACAGTTCAAAGCGCACTAAAGATATGTCCTGGAATGGTGATGTAATGTTTACAAATTGCCAAGCTCGGAGCTCAGAAAAAACAAGATAGATAGATAGATATTGATTATAGATGTTACTGGGATCTTTTCCCACAAGAGATTGTTGCTGTCGATAAAACTGTAAACAAGGTAGTTGTATCAGAACAATACAATGCAAACATATTCTTTCTACCTCTATAAGGTAGACGACCACAAATTACATAGTTGGAAACAGATCAGAGTAGGTTGTTCGTTTGATTTCAGTTTTTCTGAGAACTAAAGAAACTACCATAAGTGCAACCCCTTCCTGCTACTAAAAATACATGGACTGTTGCTGAAATCACCAGGCATTAAGCACCTGTATTGAGACAGTGTCTTTGTAAATTTTGTTTTTACGCAGTAATACTTAAAACAAAAAAAGGACAGAATGCACAATTTAAAAAAATAAAATCTCATATCCATATGGTTAGTATCCTCAGTGCTAATAGCACACTCATAAACATGCTTACTACAGAGGCAAAGACTTCTGCTCTGTAAGTTTTGTTCCACAGAAATAAAATTTGGAATTGTTGTTCCTGTTTTCTTAAGAACGTGGATTTTGTATGCAGGCAGGCCACAATGTCTGCAATTAGACCAGGATTTTTTTTCCCTTTAATGCTTTATCTTTTTGCAGCAGCAAGGAGTAATGCATCTTAATTTGAAAGAAACTCTTTGCCAAGTTGTAAAGGTCAAGGAGTGGCAGTTTATTCTGAGTCAGCATATTTCCCGGGACCTGTTTTTTGAGTGCTAAAGGTGATTCTGAGAAAACCATAAAAACCTGTGTAAGCTTTGAGTCGGAGGTCAGCACTTAATGAAGCACGGTTTCTGTGCAAAATAATTTGGAAGGATATTTGCCTTTGGGTGCTGCCGAGAGTGACACGGGGAAAGAAAGTAGGGAGCCCCCCTCCCCGCCCCTCTTCTTAGGCGCCTTGGCTCTCTGCTTCCGACCAAAGGATCTCCAAATCCTCTCGCCCCCAGAGCTACGTGCGGAAAGCGTCGTCCTCCTTGGCCTCTTGAAAAGTTCGTTTCCCGCGTCTCCTCCGAGGCGCCTTTCGCCAATTGGAACCCAAACCCACTGCGGGAAAGGGGGGGGCAAGGAGAAGCGGCTGCCCCCGTCACCCTCTCTCAGTGTCCGAGACCAACGAAGCCCGCCTTTCACGGCTGAGCTCCGCCCTCTTCGGCCCGTTATAGTTCGTTAGGGGGCGGGAGCGCCTGAGAGTCGAGGGCTGGTGAGCGCCTGGGGGGGAGAAAGAAGCGCCGCGTGTCTGGGTCGCTGCGTGCAACAGGTATGGCTTAGCCGGTCAAGCGGGCGGACCGGTCTGCATGGAGAGACCTAGATTCTCCTGTTAGATTGCCCCGAGGAGCCTGCTCAGCTCCGCGTGACCGCAGAGGACCAGGAGAAATCCCCAAAGGCGGTGGCGATTTCTCCCATGAGAGACTTGGAAGCCCCTTTTTGGCTCTCCCCGGAGCTCCGCAGAGTAGAACAATGAAGGGAGATGGAGGATGATAAGGGGAGAGAGGGCCGAAACGGGAGGGGATGCCGGCAAGGGCCGTGGGAGGCGGGTTTCGGCCCCTTCGCCGCCGTTTAAATAAATAAATAATAAATAAATAAATCGCCCTTTCCCCGGCGATTTACTAACAAGGTCAGCCAACGCGGAGGCCCGGAATGGTCGGCCATCGTGCCACGAGGGGCCCGTTGGACTCGTTCCTTTAATGATGATCGTGAGATGCTTTTTAATGGCTGGGTATTCGGGTTTGGGCCACTTCATCCCCACGTTGCTTATTTCGGTAACTAATAATGATCCTAATTGTGGGGGGCCTAGGGAAGATTGGATTCGTCTTTGCTTTTAAATCCAGTACATGTTGGAGGCGGACGGGGGTGGGTGGGGGTGTAAAGTAGGCTTTGGATTTATGGGGTGAACGAATGCTCGTTTCAAAAAGCGTCGGTTGTGGGGGGGTTCGTCCGTGCACGAACCTTGTGGGCTTAAGTTACAGGCTCCGCGATTTCCTTGCTGGCACGTGTGCGTCTTAGTATTTAAATAATTCATTTCCCATATAAAGGGAAATGCCGGATGATTTGTCAGTTCTTCCTTATACTGGAATTGTTTTGTGTTAGTATATTGTTCTGAAGTATTTTAGGATCCCATTCTACCAATGCATCCCTTAGAGGTTTTATGAATAATGCAGACATCCATACTTAAAGTGCTTGCAGAAATTTGCTAAATGAGCTGCTGTCTTCTTATTAACATTAAGGTAATAGGAGACTTTAAATGGAAGTAATTTATCCATCCAACTGATGAGCAGCGTGTGTGAAGCAGCACTAAAGTCTAGCCATTGTTTACATAGTGTGGAATGTAGAGGTATAATGGTATTTGCGATAAGGGGTGAATGAAATTCTTAATAGGTACGTGAACAGTTCACAAAATTTGGAACAAACAAACATTGCTTTTTGAATTCGTTGTGTCTAATTTTGGAAAAAGAACAAATTTATGGCAGTAAATCTATTCCTTTTTCTTGGGGGAGGACATAAGTATTACGAAGTGGATGGGGGGGAAAGAACTTTTAACGTTTACTGTGTCTTTTTTAAGAAAGATCTTTAAAGGGTGCTGATATACAAGATGCTGAAATGAACTTGAGTATAGAATCAATTATACTCTTATTTTCTTTAATCCCAACTATGCTCTTTAGTTAAAACTCTGAATAAATAACGTTTCATTCTGAGCTTCCTGCTTTTTTTCAAATCAAGACTTTCAGTTATATTTCTGAGTATATTGCAACAAACTAATATTTGATCTGCAAGCACTAAAATAGATTTCTAAAATAGATATGTAGATAATTTGCCTAATCTAGAGTTTAAGTAAGATTCAGTTCTAAATAATGAAACTACTAGGTATTTCTAGGATTTCCATGTTATTATTTTCTTAAATATTTTTAGAAAGGTAGCAGAAGATAATAAATTTGCAATAGTATGGGAACTTTAATCTTTTAAGTATTAGATTGGGTTTCCGCTTCTATCATTATTCCTTGTCTTACTCAGAAAAGAAAAATAAAGTTTTTGTGAATTGTATTTCATGTGTATCGTTAATGCAAATGTTAACTTTTCTGCTATGATGATTATCTAACGATTTTGTTTATTTTTAGAACCAGGACTTATCATGTGTGACTTAGTTGAGGTTACAGTTGAGTTGAAGCTCCTATAAAAATAACATCAGTTACAAAGAGATTGAATTATGAAGTGTCACTAGAAAAAGGTTGCTGGGATTACAGTGAATAAAACTGCTTTTTGTCTGTTAAAGTTTGATACTCTTTAAGAGTAATAGCCATTATAGACTATATTCTAGGGCTGGTATCGGCAACCCGCGGCTCCGGAGCTGCATGTGGCTCTGAGCCCTCTGCTGCGACTCCCTGTCCCATTACTGGCTGGCCTCGCCCTCCCCTCTCTTGCCTGGCCTGAGAAGGTAAGGGTGATGGTGGGGGATGGAGAAGCGCCCGGGGCTGATTCTCCTGTGTCTCAGTCTTGCTGGAGCTTCCTCCAGCCCTTGTTAGTGCTGGGCATGCCTCGGTCGCTTGGGGAGACACGCAACCATCTATCCACCCCGAGACACTGGCCTGACCCAGCTACGACTAACATCAGCCTCGCTAACACAAGGGCTGGTGGGGGGGAGTGGGATCCGGGAGGACGGGATGACGGAAAGGGGGATGGGACCAGAGCGCCCAGCTACAGCTTTAAGAGGTTCAAGGCAGTGGGACAAGGGATCTGGTTGCGCCAAACCTTGCACGGCCACCCTGGGGGTCAGGCTCAGAGAAAGCCAGAGTGCCCTCGCTAAAGACGTTTGTCCATCAGCCGTTTTCCCCCTCTCTATGTCTCTGTATGTGTGCAAGATGCGCAACTCAATCTTATTTGTGGAGGCTTCCCAGTGCAATTCTCTGCTTCAGCTTCGGCGCAAACCTCCGCCTTCCCTACACCGGATTCCAAGGCTGTAGGCTTTGAGGCCACGAAGCAGGGAGCAGTTTGGATTTGTGTCTGTGCCCTTTGAAAGGACGGTCGGCAGGAAAATCCCTTCCCCACACCCAGAGATCACTTTCTGAAAAAGTTTTCCTCACTCTGCCTGCTTCCGGTCTTTCTCCCCCTTCTGCATCTCAAGCAAAATCAAACTCTAATTGGGTGGCGGGGATTTTCTCAAGCACAGAACAGATGCACATCCCAGGATTGCAACACTGAAGGCCTGATGGAGCCTTTTTGGCGAAAATCCCTCCACCCCACCCGGAGATCACTTTTGAAAGGGACGAAACATTTCTGAAATGTTAACTTTTAACACTACTCACAGGAAAATCCCCCTCCCCAATCATGGTCTTGTATTTAGATCATCAGTACTTATTTTAAAATTATACAAATGTGATAGTGTATTTTGCATTCACATATGTTTACTTATAAGTTTTTTTCTTTCAGCAAATCTTGACTGGATTTTTTTTCTGTAATGGCAGAGGATTTAATTGGAGCAAAACTATATAGTACCATGACAAAATCGAATACTGTAAAATAAATTTCCTTATGTGGAGGCTTATATTTGGAAATTTGCTGGTTCAATGAAACAACTGCATATTGTAAATTGTCACTGACTTTAGCCACTTAAGAAATGGCTATTTTTCTTTCTCCATATGTATTAGTGAATGCTTTCTATGCACTTTCTATGATCAAGAACATGTTAGAAGATATGAGGCATAGCAGTGCCATTTCTAGTTGATCAGGAAGGAAATAAAGTTTTCAAATATAAAAACACTGAAGTATTAAAATTGCATAATGCTTGAATCTGGCAATTTTTACAAATTTCAGATATCTATACCATTAGATTACACTATTTAGTATCGTTTATCTAATATGGACAATATTTTGGGGAGGAATGATGAAACTGGTAAAGAAAAAAAAGCAGCTTTACTTTACTTAGCTTTTATAAGCTTTCATCTACATTCCCAGTACTGTTTATAACTTTGTGGTTACAAATGTGCCTCTGCCAAAAATGTTTTGGTTTTTAGTTCAGCCTGAGTCCAGTCCAGTACTTTTTTTTGCATATTTCTTTAGAAGACTTAACTATATTTTAACAGAACTTACATGTAAAGGCCCAGTTACATAGCAATTTGTAGCCAATTTTGATTGATATTAGAAAGCTAATAGAACAGACAAACGACTTATAAATTCTCAAGAAAACTAAATGGTGTATCTATGAAATCGTCAGATACCAAGTTTGCTTCAAAGAAGTATAATTTAAATATATATTGGACTGCACTTTTACTGAGTATATGCAAATCAGGTGTAGCTTTTAGTAATGTGTACTCATTCAAGCTAACTCAAGATAGGATTGAATCTGAATTGCATGTTACTTTGGATTTTTGAATCATATCCTTTAAGGGCATGTATACTTGCTTTTGTATGTAAAATATCAGCAGGTATTCAAACAAAACTATTTCTGATTTATTTGCATTGTTATTTGCACTGTTGGTAGTACCATGAAAACTTTAATACCCTGGCAATTTTGTAATATTTGGCAAAATTATTTGAAGTTTGTGATCAAAAAGGATGTTGACTTCAATGTTCTTTGTCATATAACTTCTCAACTTTTGTTCCATATTGCCGCAGGAAAAAAAAATCACTGCATACTTTCTGTATGCGTACACTTTCCATCTTAGAGTCATAGTTTTAATTTTGTATTCCCTCCATCATAATGCTCCATTTCTTCACTTATACTAATTCATCGAATATATATTATAGGTAATCCTTGCCTTACGACCAAGAATTTACGTTGCTAAATGAAAAATCTATTAAGTGAGTTTTTCCCAATTTTATCTTGCAACATTTGTTAAATGAATCACTGCAATTGTTAAATCAACATGGTTGTTAAGTGAATCTGGCTTCCCTATTGAATTTGCTTCTCAGGAGGTTGCAAAAGATCAAATTAAGCCCAGGGACACTGCAACCATCATAAATATGAACCAGTTGTCAAGCATCCAAATGTAATTATGTGATCATGGGGATGGTGCATTGATTCATAAAATGGCCATAAGTCACTTTTTTTAGTGCCGTTGTAACTTGAAATGGCCACTAAATGAACTGTTGCAAGCCAAGGACTACCTGTAATAGTTTAGTTGTGATAGCTGATAACTGTGCATTAGTGGAAGCAAATGTTTCACTATGCCAGTGCCCCCCCCCCCCATGTACTAATTACAGATTTAAAACAGCAATGTTTAGCTTG
>JANHFL010001271.1:111286-121580 GCA_032468155.1 Oxyrhabdium leporinum
TGAGATGCCTATAGTGATCAGGCATAAGAGAGTACTCACTAGAAAGTAAGAATTTGGATCAGGCTTATAAAGGAATGTTCATTGCTCTATATTAAAATGTCTCATTTTCTGAAGAAAAAGAAATCAGGAAGTGTACTCCCAAACACAGACAATATGTACATAACATGTCGGAGATACATGAATATTTCATCATTTTCCTGGCTACTATGAGTGCAAGGGGTGAAAAGAGAGCAAGAGATTAATTCACATGCTGCTTTTCTGGTAATTTTTTCCCCAAACATTGCAAATACTTTTGGCAATTGACATTTTGAGAATCAGTTCAAAAAGCTACTTGGGTCTTTTATAATTAGCACTATTGCAAAAGAATACTATAATTATTTAGATTAGAAAGACAGTTCAGGAAATGTAAGAGCATGTTTTGATTAGTTCCTTTGCAATGGCAATACATTAGAAAAGAGGTTGGGACAGTGAAGAAAGAACTGAACAAGTTCTTTTCCTATTCACTTCTACTTGGACTGCTGTTGTCCTCTTATTACTGAGTCAGTGTGCAAAGATACACTGAATGCTTAAGCTTAAATACTTAAACACATTGAATTTTGTCTTCATAAATTCGAATCTACACTGTGGTCAGGGTGGGAATCTGCATTCTAATAATTGGGACCTGTATTCTAAAAATGCTTTATAATCCTGCTCAAGATTTACTTGCTGTATGCCTCTGTTCTACTTGCTTCCTTGTTCCTCAGTCTCATGTTTCATAGCTAATTTGTTTGAGGGTTGTAAAGAATGTTTGTGAATAAGTAATAGCACAAGACTAGATCACAGAATCATATTAAGTGAGCAAGGTTCCTTGTTTTGTAAGTTATTTTGCAGTGTAGGCTTGACAAATTGTCTCAGTATTCAATATTGAATCCTGCTATTAAAATCCTTTTTTATATATTTGCCTGTTTTCTATTTCTATCCATATTATTTAAGTATAGTCATTGTATACTGCTGACAATATTTAGACTATATCCTACAATGTAGTAACTACTATATTTAGATGATGGTTTACTAATTTGCTAATGTTCTGAATTTGAGACAAAATGTCATTTTATGCATTTTACTTCCACAAAGACTAATTTGCTGATTGGAAAGCCTAATTTCAAAGTTTCTTAAAATGAATGAATGAATGACCAATTAAATGAGTGATTTGATATCCAAGAATAGATAATCCTGGAACTGGCAACCTATGTCAAATAATGTACTGAACCAGTGTTCAGTTTGAACTATTAGAATTTAGACCTTATTGGATAGAAAAATCGCTTGTTGATTAAACATATGTTGATATTCTACTAACTTATCAACTGTAAACTACAGGACATTTGTCTGAAAGAATAGAATGTGGATGCTGTATGCTGATTCTGCTACTTGAGAGATAAACTCTGTCAGTTCTAATTAAAACCAAGCTATGCAATCATTATAGAAGATAAGTAGAAACAGTTTAAGAGATAGCATGGGATGATTCTACATTATTTTTACCTTTACACAGCAAAATAATGAGTTTTGAGACTTACTAATATGTATTTTTCATACAAATATACAAGCTTTAGATAGACAAACTTCAAAATAATTTTGTTTTAAAAATAAAACAAAATCCACACAGAATTTTCTCCCCATGGAAGTATGTGCAGCTCCCACCCTCCTGGCATTTTATAAGGTCAAAACAGTCTTACTCTGAAATGTCTGTCAGGCTGGAAATGATTAGTGCTTTTATTCTTGCTCTGTCTGTCAGATACATATTTTCTATTACATCCCATGCTGTTAAATTTAAATAATTTAAGCCAGTATTTGATTTGGATAAATTCCAAATGCACAATATCAGTTGCTGCATTGATTTATTTAATATGTATCTCACCTTTACTATTTTTTACAATAAATCAAGGCAGCTAACATATTCAACCCACTTCCTTCTCGTGTTTTCCCTCTGACCACTACCCTGTGAGGTGAGTTGGGCTGAGAGAGAGTGATTGGCCATGGTCACCCAGCTGGCTTTCATGGCTAACGTGGAACTAGAACTCACAGCCTCTGGCTTCTAGCCTGGTTCCTCAACCACCAGAACAGACTGACTCTCTTTATCCTATTTTAATTAACTAACTTTTGATATAGCTTAGGATGTTACAATAATTTAGGTAGTGTGAGAGAATTAATTCATGTGACTTCAACATTCTTTATAATATAGCTCAAATCAGTTTGTTTGCTGCTCCAAACATACTGCATGTTTACACTTTATTTTATTTATAAGATACATTTAGATCCTGCCCTTACTGTTAAAGCAGCTTTCCCCAAACTAGATGTTCTTCAAATGTATGGACTTGAACTCAGAATTTTCAGAAAATGCAAGACTAATTGGAAATTGAAAATTCTATATGTAACTCCTGCTTATGTACATTTTGGCTCAAATCATGAGTTCTCAATTGCCTGTCCCAACCTCTGTGCTGTTCAACATTTTTGGCAGTAATTTGGATGAGGTTGTTGAAGGGATGTTACACATTTGTTGATGACACTAAACTGGAAGAGGTGGCTACCTAGAGGGGAGACCTAAAACTTTCGAGGCAGATTTGAATGGTGTGTGCAGAAATGAATAAAATAGAATTTAACAGGAAATGTAAAGATCTATATCTGGGAAAAATGTAAGATGGAAATACATAGGATTGGAGAGAAAATCCTGGTAGAGATAAGCTACAGTATTTTTTTTTTGTTTCATATATATTTTTTTAGAAAAATGTGTTGGCATTTATTCTTATTAAGAATTTTCTTCTTTAAGTGCTTAAATAAAAAGTGTTACTTACTTTCCAGCTTTTTTTTTTCAACTGATCCAATTATCAGAAGTCTTGAATGTTGGGTTTTTTGTTTTTTGTTTTAGTATTTAATAGAGAGCAAGGTGACACAGTTGCATTGGAAAGTGCACATGGACTGATAAAAGACATTTAAACAATTCTAATCTTTGGTATAAACTAATTTTGGGTAGCAGAACTTGGTAATTAGTTTGTTAATAGAAAAAAGACCTATTTTACAGTAGGAAGGTATATTTGTTACTGAAAAATGTGTTTTAATTATGGTTTGCAGTAGGTCTGATACTGCTGAATTGGTATATTGTAAACATTTAGTGTAATGTCATAGTGCAATTCCTACCATTAAGCTATCTACCCAATTTGGACATTAAACTGACTCCATTGGATTTTATAGCTTGAGATAAAACAAAATGGGTCTATTTATATCCTTAAAACCTTTGTAAGAAAAAATAGATGTCTTGTAACACAAATTGTTCCTAACTCTTAAACTGCTGAAATGGAATAAGGATAAAGGATTTAAGCTTGCTGATTTATTCTCTTCTCATTCATTTATGCAACACTCTTTTCAGAGAATCTAGTAACAATGCCTGACACAATCAGAATATAGTAGTATTGCATTGGAAATACCAATTACTTAATTAAAAAGAACACACTTATCACAAAACATAACCATTTCCCCTTTATAGCATGACAACGTATAATGAATAAATAGATTAGTATTTGTCACTTCCTGATAATAAATATGAAATGTAAATGGGCCCTGACTTTGCAGTAAAACATGAGGAGCGACTTAGGACAATAAACTTGATTTTTACCCCTTTTTATTTAGTTTAGTTGTAACCTAGCTATAGATATTCCAGCTACAAAATGTTCCCTGATTTTACCCATAAATGAGAAATTGCACATATCAATTTGTAACATCCTTTTTTTCCTGATCACTAGATACACCAATAGAAAAATGAGGGTTAAGATTTCTCCTATCTTTCTCTTCTTTCAGTCTTCACTTAAACAACCTCAACTTAATGACTCAGTGTACTCAGGGATGCTTTTTTGTATGAACCTAGCCAGGAATGGGCAGGCGACATCAAAGTAAATTTACATGAAAAATCTAGAAATTCTAGAAATTCTTATGGGATATGAAGATCATAGCACTGAATTCATGCATTTAGTACCACTTCCACCACAGAGTGCTATAGTGGTCCCTCCAATAATGGGCAATTCTAACCTAGGTTCTCAAATGCCTGCATAGACAGTTTGGTCACACAGTGCCATTCAGGGATCGTATGAGCACAGAACCTGTGCAGCTTATTTCCAAATCAGGTTTGGGCAAGGAACATGGTCCTGTTCCAAGTCAGTTTTGCCTGTCAGCTATCTGGAAATTATGACAGCGTGACTAGCCTGGAAAATACTGTCAGAGTGTAGACTTGCAGGACAGGCAGTGTTGTAACAAATTCCTGTATAAATCATTATGGCAGTTCAAAGAACCTTCAGAGGGAGACCAAACACAGAAGGAAAAACAGCTATCCATATTGGTAAAATGCATACATTTTAGTTCCTGACCACAACAGCAAACTGCTTAAGTCACCAATATCTGCTCCAGTTATAGTGCTTCATACATTCAGTGATTTTCTTAGGGTTTAACAGGCAGGTGAAGTCCTTTTTCTAATTTCAGGACAGCTATAGCAATGAGGAGCAATTCCTTTTGACGCTGTGGTTGAAAGGATTGCTCTCTTGTGCAGCCACATTTTATCAACACTATCCAAGGTGATGACCAAAATAAGCTTCTCAACACACAGATAATTCAAACTGCATTCTGCGAAGGTGACACCCATGGCATTTTACAAAACATCCTGTGTCAAAATATCATGCTATTTTCATAGTTATTATAGCTATTGGTAACCTAATGCAAATGATCACATTTGAGCACAAAGAATCTGTTGCCAAGTAAGACAATTAAGTGAGTTTTGTCCCACTTTACAACTTTTCTTGGCACAGTTCAGTGAATCACTGTGGTTGTTAACAGTTGTTAAGTGAATCTGCATTACCCATTAATGTTGCTTGTCACAAGGTTGCAAAAGGTGATCACCTGACCCTGGTACACTGCAACCATCATAAAACATGAATCAGTTGCCGAGCATCTGAATTTTAATCACATGATCATGGGGATTCTGCAATGGTCATAAGTGTGAAAAACAGTCATAAGTCACTTCACTGCCATTGTAGCTTTAAATAGTCACTAAATGAACTATTGTAAGTTGAGGACTACTTTAGAGTAATTCCAGTGCATGGATTTTACAGGTTTAATGTCAGAGACCATTTAACCAACCTGTGGCATCACTTGACATGTTTTTGAAAGCATAAATGTGGCACCGACAGCAAGTAGTCTACCCTATGCAGGTGGTCCTCGGGTTATGACGTGAATTGGGACCAGAATTTCCATCACTAAGCAGTGCATTTATGCAGTGCATTTATGAAGCACAATATCATGTGACTGCTATGTGCGAAAAGATGGGAGTCCCAAGTAAACAGGGCTGTAGTTGAGAGATGGCTAGCATGGTTAGGTATTGGGTAAACAGGCAGAAAAGCAGTGGGGGTAACTTGCAATCCCTGCTGGATTCCCTTTGGCTTTGCCTGTGGAAAGCCAGCAGAGAAGGTCACAAATAACAATCCCATAACTCTGGGATGCTGCAACCATTGTAATTATAAACTGATTTCCAAGCCCCTGAATTGCAATCATATGACAACAGAGATGCTACAATAGCTGCAGCTTCGCAAACCAGTTGTAAGTCCCACTTGTTCAACATTGTAATTTTGAATGGTCATTGAACGAATGGTCTAGTGCAGCTTCAATTGTACAACCTGTGTTATTGAGGCTGCATTAGACAGGCAGTTGCTTTTTGGAGATTAGAAACAACTCAGACCTACTGTAAAGAGTACTGATTTGTTAGTATCACACTCCTTGGCAGTGATTCACAGTCTGCCATAACTTCAAATGGTCACTAAATGACAAGCTGTATTGTTGAGGACTGCCTGTACTAAAAGACTTCAAAAGGAAACTAGAGAATCTACTGATGATATATGTTTATTATACTGCCTTTTGGAAAAAAAGTTACATTCTGGAAAAAAAGTTCACTTGATTGTGCTTCTCTAAGTTGAAGTGAAACATTAACTTTGCATTTCCTATTGCTACCTCTTACCATAATGCTACTTATCATAATCTTATCTTATCAAACACTTGGCTTTAGTTAGTTGGCACGTATGGAATTACATCTTCAAACTCTAAAAGATTCAGGGAAGTATGGTTAAGCCTTCAAGTGTAGCATTCCGAGGTTTTGTTCAGCCTTTATCTTTTTGATTGGGAAAAGCTGAGAGAAGAACAGGGCTGGGATTCAAATCAATTCTTGGCATTACTTGTGAAGTCATGGAATGAATAGAAGAGATTTTGTGGAATTATGCACGCCAGGATAATCCAGTGCCAGGAAAGAAGTGCCAGGGAGTGAACTTTTCTCTGATT
Organism: Oxyrhabdium leporinum; assembly: GCA_032468155.1. Classification (NCBI taxonomy): domain Eukaryota; kingdom Metazoa; phylum Chordata; class Lepidosauria; order Squamata; family Cyclocoridae; genus Oxyrhabdium; species Oxyrhabdium leporinum. The sequence continues at coordinate 117,632 of JANHFL010001271.1, forward strand.
CTGTTTTATGCCTAAGTGTTAAACAAAATGGACAATTACACAATGTAAATTTGCTGCACAATTATTTTTGTTTAAACTTCTAAGATTTGAATCTGCCATTTAAAAGAAATTAAAGAAACCCTACAACAAATTGTTTTGGTGAGACTTGCTAGGAGTAACTGTCCATAATCACTGAGAGTCAGACAGCAAGTATTATTTTTCTTATGGTTTGTTATTCTGTCAGCCAAATTTTTAGACTGAATTTGGCATTTTTATCCATTGATGAGTTATTACCCATGTTTTCCAAAAAAGGCCGGGTCTTATTTTTTTTTGGGCCCCAAAATAAGTACTAGAGCTTTTTTTTTCAGGGGAGTGTCTTATTTTTCCCCCATGTACGGGAGATCCACTTCTTCTGCTTGCTCATGGCTGCAATGGAGCAGGAGGCCAAGTAGCATGCCGGTGATACGGTGGTGAGGCAGGGGGGTTGGCTTACATCAAGACCCCGCAGCCAGGCCATCCAGGCCTCTACAACTGCCTTGTCTCGCGTCTGGGGCACCAACATACCACTCAGCCACCTGCTTTATTGCAGCCACAAGCAAGCAGAAGAAGTGGGCTGTTGGCTACGTGGGCTCCTGCTGCACATCGGTGCTGATGCTGCAATAGGCAAGGCAGTTGTTGGGGCATGATTGGCCTGGCTGCAGGACCCTGAGGTAAGCCAATGTGGGACAGCTCCATACCCCTCTGCCTTGCCTGGTGGCCATGGCACCACGAGCAACCAGAAGGAATGGGCGGCTGGCTGGCTGCGCAGGCTCTTAAATAGGAGTAGGACATTGTCAGATCCCCAAATGTGAATCTGCCATTCTTCTGTTGGGGGAGGGGGACTCTGAAATGCATTTGCATAACTTTCGCTTTCCTACACTGTCGTTTTCCACTTTCTATCACGTTCCTGTGAGAGGCCACTTTCAGGGTTGTTATCGCTTCTTCAGGACAACCGTTACTATAACATCTTTACACCTATGGATTGGCTAAGAGCCATCACACAACTGGGGAGGGATCTCAAATGCCTTAAAACTAACCATATTGTTTAAGGGGCTATAGAAGTTGTTTTCACTTTGTCCTGCTATCACTTCTTCTCAATAAAAGTATCCTGTTTGAAATACTTCATTTCAAGAGTTCTGCTTTCTTGAGTAAGGAGGAAAGAGAGGACCTAACATAAAGCAACTTCTGCAAAAAAACAGGTCAACTAGGAGACACAATTTTTGCTCTACTGTGGGGACCTTGCAATAATGTCTGAACAAAGCAGAGAGCCAAAGGTAGCCAAGGCCCCGGAGAAAATCTCATCTTCTCGACCTCCAGAAGATTTCCCAGCCCTCACTCCTTTGGGAGAGGGAGCAACACCCCGAAGAGAACTACAGATGCACCGCTGGTCCTTGGGAGTAGGATAGAAGGACAGTTAGGACTTCAGAACCCAGGGTGTGACCATGATCCGGGGCAGTCGAAAACCTGGGTGGCAAATGGAATTGAAAGCCCTCTCCAAGCCGGAGGAAACTTTCCCAGACCCCATATGGGAAGATAAAATGAAGAGGCAACTCCGGCGATTGATATTGGAAACACTTGAAGACCTTAACATTGGTGGGGGTCGATGACGACCAATCTGAGATGTGAGGCCAGCGCAACCAGTCGAGGATGCCAGAGCAGTCGCACCAGACCTGAACAGGGTTGACCAGATTGCCACCGTTGGAGCCCCGATAGACATGGCCACAGATCCTCCCCCCCAGCCGGTCGCACAGCGGGAGCCCTGCCCGCACCGCCAAGAGGCCCGCAGGTGGAAAGGAAAATGCTAACCCTTGGGGTGAGATTCAATGGGGACCCACAACAACTGGGATACTTTCTAACGCATGTGAGTACCTACATGCAAGCATATGGAGACGAGCTACTTTTTCACGTAGCTCGAATCCGGATTGTGACCCTTGCTTTAGATGGCACGGCTGGCAGATGGATGGTAGCCCTCCACAACACCACAGCGGCGGAGATGCAGGATTTTGACCGTTTCATGATGGCCCTACACCGCCGGTTCGAGGACCCCCTTGCTGCCAGAAAAGCCCACAACCGACTGATGGTCATTAAGCAGGGAAGACGATCCATTGGAGAATACACTGAAGAATTCAGGGAGCTGGCATGCCAAGATGGGCTCAACGATGATGTCTACAATGCCTGTGTGGCAAGAGCAACCCCGGGGATACTACCAGACTGGTACCTAAATGCGGAAGAAGTGGAGATTGATTTGGCTAGATACAAGTACCGAGGAACTAGTTGTCCCTGAAAGAGCTCACCCCCTCCGGGGAAATGTGATTCGCCCAAACCTCCGACAACCTACCAGCAGAAGACTTCAACCTGCTTCAAATGCAGAAGGGAGGGGCATTGCGCCACAGAATGTTGTGGTAAAGCCCCAGTCAAAAAGTCGGAGCAACCCTTGGGGGGAAGAGCCTCTACCCCTGGTCCGCAGAAGCCCGAAACTGCTTTGAGAAGTGGTGGCACCGTCAAGTTTCAAATTCCCCCGCATTTGGGAGAAGCAACTCCAGGTGACCTCCAGGAGTACCCTGGCCTATCTGGGAGGGATCCAGAGGATGAACCGTTGGTAAGCAACCCCGTTGAGCCACTCACTTTACCCTTGAGACTGTTTATCCCCAGTTTGGGCAGAGAGGTAAAAGTCTCTGCCTTTTTGGACTCCAGGTGCACTAGGTGCCTAATCAGCCCCACCCTGGTGGGAAATATTATATTAGGTGCATGTGTAAAAGCATGCTAGGCCTTAATTTCAAGTTAGGTCTTACTTTTGGGGAAATGGTATTAACAAGAGTTTTTGTGATGCTACAGGTTTCTGCATTCTATCTTGAGGAACTTTAATTATTGAAAATTGCTAGATTGTTTAAAATAAACCATAGTTTAATGCAGTCTAGACTATTTCACATTGTACAAAGCCAAAATCAAAGAAAACACATGCTTGTTTAGCATGCAAGTTTCATTTATCCACTCATACTTAAAGCCTGTTTATTTTAAAGTAGTCATTGTAATATTAATGACAATTTATTCAGATTTTGTAATCAGGCTTAAACAGAAACAAAATTATTCTAACTCTATTTGGCCTAGATGAGAAAGGGTAAAATATGTAATAGCCAAAATTTGTTATAATTCCTTCACATTGAATTAAACTATGATTTAACATGAAGAACAAATGTAACCATGCTTTTCCTCAAAACTTTGATTAAGAACTGTTCAGTCTGCCACCAGACGACATATTTCTCTTTCTCTGAATAGAATTCATTCAGCCTTCTTTCTCTGCCAATATCTTGTCTCTGGCAACTAATTTTCAGTCTTACAAGGAATAGGATTTTTGCTCCATCATTTTGAGTAATCACTGTTAATTACTATAAATATACTGTATATGTATAACATGTTTAATTCCTGCACAGAGCTGACAGTTGTAAATTCAACTGCCAAGCACGTCTGACATGTAGCAGCAGTGTTTTCCAGTCAGGTGACAATTGCACATTTAACTTTGAAGCAACTCTATGTATATCAGGCTGATTAAACGTAGGCTGTTCTTTTCCTTTTATATTTGAAAAGAATAGGAATTTTCCCAACAATTTAGGCTATAAGATAGTAAAAAATATGTCTGGTATAAAATATATGTAGTCATCTAATTTAAATTGATTAGTTCAAGAAGTAATCTTGATATGTATTACAGCAGTTTGCATAGTTTGTGCACAGTTTGCACAATGTCTTATATTCTAATTTATTTAGTGCTTGGAGACAGTGCTCTATTGCTGCAAATTCCAGAACCCAAAAGCCAAATTACAGATACATGTCACATCAGTGTGCTGCCTCTGGAATTGTTTTCTTTTTGCTGAATTAGCAGAATTTGGTCATGGCTGTCTTGTGTCACTGTTTTGTCCATGATCAGTCCATGAGA